>BMAV01005191.1:171266-182017 GCA_019973955.1 Trichonephila inaurata madagascariensis
GCTTGATGATAAAACTCCGTGATTAGTTAGATATTCGACAGAACATTCTTGTGGGATTGATAATATAGTCAGGATTCCAATGTATCCTTAAACTGACGCTCTTTACTATATCTTGTGTGACATATAGATATATGTAACAGATAAAAATCATGAGACATTTGAGTTTCTTGGACATTTTGTGATGGGCTCACGTGTCTTTTAATTAACATATCCTTTGGGTTATTTGGGACCAGAATTAATGGCAATTCTTTTCCAAACAAAACCCAAGAAGTGAAGCGTGAATAAGGTGCAAATTAGGAAGCTTTTAAATACCAGAAGTTAGAGTAAGCGAGGTGGCAATTTGGGGAATGTTATGATAGTCCGTGATCGAATTGTGAAGTGACAACCAACAGAAGTTATTCCGGAGATAGAGCCATTAGGTCAAGGTGCATACCATTGCACTCGAGTGAATACGCAACTTCCATTAAAATTGGATTGGTAGATCGAAGTTAAGATAGGACTGACTATTTAATATTAGGATCTGGAATATTATTGGAATTGAGTTTAGCCGTGTTAGTTATTGATAGTGGTTCGGGTTAATCTAATTCGGTATTATATATATTGTGTGTTTTGTCACATCGTAGATTCTCTCACATATATTATTATTATCTAATCTGTTAGAGGTTTAAGTTGTAAAACCTTAATAAAGCCAAATTAAGATTATGGAATCTTCTAGACCTTTCGTAAATCCTACACCTCTAGCTCACGCTGATAATCAAAGAGTAGGCCACCCTAGGGGGGATGACGTCATAATTTCTTTGAGAATTATTTAAAACAAATTTTTTTCATAACTTTGGGCATATAAGGACCACGCTTGATTTATCAATATTCTAGGATGTTTAAGTAGTTTACACTATTAAGGGACCACTAATAAGTCCTATTAAAAACATTTTTTTATCATCCTGTATCACAGAAAGCAGGTGGCAATTTGTAAATTTCTGAAAATATTTAAGAAGCTATTTCTAATATTTTTATTCATTTGCTTAAAACACTTCTATACATGGAAGTATATTTATTTCATTACACATTTTTAGTGTGTATCAGAGAATTTTTGCCTATAATATTTAGAATTTGAAATATATTTTTCAGACACATTGATAACGTACAAAGGAAATATTATACTGAAATTGCAAAGGAAAAACTTTAATATTCAACAAGATACCATCATTTAGGGAAAATGAATGTTTATTTTGTGTGGCAATAGCTGTTTTTAATTCCTGTTTTATAATTTTGTAATAACTACATAGGGTAATTTGCTTAGAAATTTTTGTTCCACATCCTAACAATTGAGAAGGATATTGACAGTTTAGTCAGCCATGTTTCCATTATTTTCTATAAAAGGCCAGGTGGTAAGGGTTTTTTGCTAAGTGTAAAATTTAATGATTGAATTGAATCACATAAAATTTAATAATTTTCTAAATACATTATAATGTACTTATGCTTAGAAAATTTGTAAATTTTATGTAATTTAATTTAATCGTTGTGTAATAAATAATTAAAAACCTTACTTTGTGAAAAATCCCTTACCAACAACTAGTGACTAACAGATTTGTAGCTCACAACATCAATATAAAGTATTTATATTATATATTCTTGAGTATTCACGAAATATATTAGATTTTTTTTTTGCGTAAATTGGTTACAAAACATGAAAGAAAAGAGTTGAGTCTTTGTGCATTGAAAGTAAGGAGTTATTTTCTTTAAGCACTCATATCTCATTGAAGATACTTTTCATTTTAAACTCTAGTATAATTCTACTTGTTTGCTGTGAATACTTTTATAAATTTTGGGAAATTGTCTTGCAATTTCTGAATATTTTACGTTATGAAAGTTATATTTTAAATTATAAAGCATATGAAAAATTAAAAACTTCATAAACTATATTAATTTTTATTTATGGGACAGTTAAAGGAAAATAGCCTACAACTAGTACCTTTTAACAGTTAATTGAAAATTTGTGCTGGTGATGAATCATTTTTATCATTTTATGGGTAAATTTTTATTTTAGTGCACCCCGCTTGGAGTTTATTTATTCAATTCCCCTCTCTAATGTTTATTTATTCAGATTTTTTCTGATATTATTTCCTTTGTCCAGTAATAATAATTAATTCCTGAATTTTAAAAAAAATTGCCACATCTAGTTTTTTTAAAAAAGTGCGGTTTCCTAGCAAGACTTTGATTTAACTTGCAATCACTGCAGTTATTTTTCAGCTCCAGAACGAAGAAAAAATTTATAAAAGGAAATTATTGTCTTTGTTTCATTTCAATATTTCTTTAGTCAAAATAAACCTTTGTATTGATAATTTATTGCAATTTCCACATAGAATATGTTTTACCAACCAATTTAGAATAATGAATGCTATGAAAAAATTTGATCATTCAGTCAATTCGAATTTGAATGTTTGATGTATACGGATTCTTGTTTTACCAAACTAGCATAATGCTATGACGCATGTTAGAATTATTTCATTGTAAGTTTTCAAGTATTATTCTTGGTTAACTTTTCAAAAATTTTCAATATTCGAAGCCGTATTAACCACCTAATTGACTAATGTTTTGATATTTCATGGAATAATTTGTTAAACATTGGATCTAGTTTCAGTGTATAAGGAGGAATACAATTGATTTTATTATATAATTAAATTAGCATTAATATTAAAGAAGCACTTAATTTATATTACTTTAAAACTAAATTAATTGTATTTCCATGTAAAACCCTCGATAAATAAAGAATACTAATTTCATTATATTAGTATTTATAAAATAACATACATATATGTACATATGATTTTTATTGAAACAACTTTGATAAAAAGAATATACATCTTATTTCTAATGTAATTATTCTATAAAATTGCTAAAATAAATTAAAACTAAAGCATGATACTTATTCAAGTTTTTACTCAGGTGATTGTATCTCTTAATTAACCTTTTTTGTTTGAAAAAAATAAGTTTCTCTTTATAACTTATCATTCAAAACAAATGAGTTTCTTACAGTATTTGCTATGTTATTCTGTCAAGCGGAATAAAATCTAGAATAAAACTCAAAGTACTACACAAACCAAAATATTGCAGAGCTCTTACATAAACAAAAAAGTGATTTTGTATAGAAACTGAATAACAAATTATCATATAGATATATTTTTTTAATGTAAAAATTCTTTACAGCAAAATCACTTCACAATATTTCTTTCAGCGAGAAAAATCACGTGACATTTTCAAAATCGTTTCAATCTTTTAAATTTCATAACTTGTAACTAATAACTTGTCTTAGAGATTGAAAGCAACTGTGAAGATCGTTCACAAGAAGATCAGACTTATTGCCGAAGCATTCTTGAATGCAAAATTCAAAATTTCCCTTTCATCCTCGAAAAGTGCAATCGAAAGTTAAACTACTCGGTATAGTATGAATTATTCAACACACGGAAATTCAGTATTAATTCGCATAATATTCTAGCTCACCGGGAAAATTTAGTGATAGGGTTTCACATAATGCTTTAGAGCATTATTGCATGAAAACGCTTTGCATGTAGCTCCAGTATTAATAGCTGGTGGAAAAGAAAATTGTCATGTAATATTTAAATGAATCATTCTTGTGTTAGCTGGCTATCATGATAAGCTTTTTTCAGAAAAGATTTTGTTTAATAATTTAAAATAGTTCTGGAGAGAGACATTAACTTTTAAAGAAAATAACGTATACTATACAGGGTGGTCTGAATTGTTTTTACAAATTAAAAAGGGTAATAGCACCCCTCCAGATGAGCAACAATTACCATGGAACATATTACAGCGTTCAACTCTGAGAGGTAGAAAGTAGTAAAATTAGAATTCAAACCTGAACTAATAAGTGTGTTTTGGGAAAAGGAATTAACGATATCAGGAGTTGCACAAACTTTGACGTCATTCTCTCTGTACCTTTCTACATAGCATACAGGGTCTGTTCAGAAAGCAGTAGGATTCATTTTTTTCTGAGCGAACGGGCTGACGAGAGACGGTGTGCGAGGGACCGATCGGTGAAGGGCGATATTAGGAATGTGGAAAAAATCGGCAGTCAGATTTCGGCCGTTGAAGAGAGCAGGTCGCTTGCACTGTGAACTCCTCTCGAAACGCCTCTTCCCGGAGAATCATGGAGCGTTTTCTGGAGCAGCGATACGCCATCAAATTTTAAGTAAAGCTTGGTAAAGCGGCAAAGAGACTCATGGCATGATTAAAGAGAACTTCGGCAATGCTGCAGTGGGTAGATCGGGTGCTGAGTGGCACAAGCTGTTCTTAGAAGGTAGGGAAAGAATGGAAGACGACGGCCGCTCCGGACGCCCTTCGTTCAGCAAGACCAACCAAAACGTGTCGTGAGAAAAAAATTTACTGAACAGTGATCGTAGAATAAGTATCAAAATGATTGCTGTTGAACTAAACGCATTGTTCGTATCCGCCCAGCCATCGCTAACAATTGGCGGCTGCACTACGATAACGCACCGAACCACACAACTTTTCGCGTAGTGGAATATCTTGCCCAGCACTGTGAGGCAACGCTCCTCTTCCCCCCTAAAACCCAGACACCTGTCATATATTGGTCGACTAAAGCCCCGACAGATTTTTTTCTGTTCCCAAGAATAAAACTAACGCTCAAGGGGAAACATCGCAGATCGGTAGTGAGGGGAGGGGTTCAACAAGGGCCGTGACGAGTGAACTAAACAGCATTCCGGTCCAGACGTTCTTGGAGGCGTACGAAAACTGGAAAACTCGTTGGCAGCAGTGTATAGATAAGGAAGGGTGCTACTTTGAAAAATTCTAATCATTTGGGCTATTTTCATTAATAATGGTTTTTTTTAAATGAGTCCTACCACTTTTAGAACAGACCCCGTTTCTCCTGCGCAAGACTTTAAGGCATTTACCGTATGCAAATTTCCAGTGAGAAAAGGCAATGTTTTTATTTAGTAGGTTCAATAGGAAGCCAATCAGAGCAGATGTTGTCCTTTAAAAACGGACATAATCAACGCTTTTAAGAAATACCTTGATAACATTATCCGAAACTATTCGTGAAGGCTATGGTGGATTGCGGATAACATATACGAAGAATATTAGGAGAAATGCCCCTCACATACAGTGAAGAAAAAGGGAATGGACTCAAAGTACAAGGATTGTACTAGCAGTAGTTGTTATGAGACCCGAAAGTGCATATTTCTCTTAAACATTTAATGTTCCGTTAAAATGTTGGGGATTTTTAATAGAAGTTTTTTAAATGCAATAATTATAAGCAAGAAAAAAAAGTTAAATGTTTAGGATACTTCCATGTTAAAATTTCCCATTTTGAAAATTTTGAATTTATCTATATTTAGGACAAATGTGCATACAAAGAAAGTAATGTTTTATTTGTTTTAATTAGATCATATACTTTAAACATTACTTTCTGAAATGTTTTTCCCGTGAAGCACAAATTCCCATAGTTCCCGAAGTGCGATTTCTTGGAGTAATATTCGACCACCGACTCACCTTTCTTCCACATATTTTACATCTGCGGAAGAGTGAAAAGTCCCTCAACCTCTTGACGGTTCTATCGAACATCTCTTGGGGTGCGGATCGGACATCTCTGCTCTGAGTATATCAATCTGTTGTACTTTCCCGGATTGATTATGGTTCTGTTGTATACGGATATGCGCGCGACTCTACGCTAAAGCAACTTGACCCAGTACATCACGCGGCATTGAGAATCTGCTCTGGTGCGTTTCGCACATCTCCGGTACAGAGTTTCTACGTCCCTTGCAACCAACTTCCTCTGAACCTAAGACGAAAAATGCAAGCTCTAACTTTTTATTTTAAGATCTTGTTCGTGCCTTCACATCCTCTAAAAAATGTGAATTTGATTATTAGCATGAAGAGAATTTATGATGCTGGGTCGCATAACATACGTCCATTTATGGAAAGAACGAAGCTTCTGTTATCCGAGCTCGATTTACCTGATGTTAATATCCACCAAAGAAACATTTTGCATGTTCCACCTATGGAATACACCACGTTTCTATTATATCAACCCTTTCGTTACCTACAGAAAATCCGCCATAGCACCAGTCGCTTTTCAACGCATCTTTGCTTACCATCGGAGTCGCGGTGTAGTAATTATTCTCCCATCTGCACAGAAGGTTCAAAACGAACGGATTACGTTGGGTGTGCAGTTGTGATGGAAGATAATATGCTCTGTTATCGGCTCGATAATTGTTGCAGTATTTTCATTGCCGAAGCCATCACCTTGTACCGCGCACTTCAATTAATTGACCCCAAAATACCTCATAAATACTGTTATCTATACTGATAGCATGAGTGTCTTAGAAGCGCTAGAGAACTACAACGATAAATGTCATCCTGTGGTGTGTTATATAATAGACATTACGAGTCGACTGCATGGCAAGGGTTGTGATATACAGTTTTGCTGGATACCAAGCCACGTGGGTATTACAGGCAACGAGCAAGTGGACATCGCGGCTCTGTCGGCGACAACAGACTTGCCGCTAACAGTTCCCCTTTGTGACATGAAGCGCGTCATCCAGCATCGTATTGATAGTGCCTGACCGGAATCATGGAATTCACAGACTAATAACAAACTGCATTGCGTGAAGCCTGTCATCGGAGCTTGGCCTGTAATGACGATGCGAAGAACCGATGTTAATCTGACTCGGCTTCGTATTGGTCATACTCTTTTTACGCACAGGCATCTTTTATTGGGTGAGAATGCCCCAGAATGTCCTTCATTTTAAGTCCCGTACTCTGTTCATCACATTTTAATAGATTGTCCAGTTTTTAATAATCATCGCACCATTTTTTTTCGTACATCAATTTTATCTTTATCTGATATGGTTGGGGAAAATCCCCAGCCAAATCTGTTTGCATTCCTACGTGCAATCGGTATGTTACACCAATAATTTTTTATAGAATTTATTCAATACAATATGATCTTTTTATAAATGAATTATTTATTTACTTTGCGAAAATCATGAAAACTTGAACATTATTATTATTATTTATGTTTCATTTTTTTTATTTTTTATATTAAATTATTTTTTCCAATTGAAATTCTATTGAAACATTTTGAGCAAAATCTGACTTTATCAAATTATTTACGATTTAGAACTAGTTTTCAAAGTTTTATTACTTTTTGAATCATTGTTTGGCTCAGCTTAGCCTAATTTGGCTCTTGTGCCATAAAATCAAACAATCAAATCAAATCAAATGTTTTTTGATAATGGATATATGATAGTGACCGATATTCTTCTTTAATTCGTGTCATGGAAGCAAAGGTCCTGTAAAATCTTATGATATATCGAAAGTATGAAAGATTTATATTACATCAAAGCCTCAGTGGCAAGAACAAAAGCATGTTAAAAATTAAAAATAAATAAATAAATAAAACTGTATATAAGAAGGTATTTTAAGATTTTTCTTTTCTTTTTTTCGTAAATCACCTTTCATTTTTTTTACAATAAGTTCAAAGAAGTTATCAGTTAACCTTAAAAATAATGGATTCTTTAAAATAATGCCTTGTATTTAACATTCCTTCTCGAAATAAGTTATTTTAATGAAGTACAGTTGAAGCTTGAATGGTACAAACTAATCAAAAAATGATAACAAGAAATGTCATTTCCATTTTGTAATCCAGTGTACTTTAAAATCAGTATTTCGCATTTGTATTAATTCATCTTTGCAAAACATTTAATTTTTTTCCCGGGCTACACATGTTGTGACCTTGGGGTCGAAGGTGTAGGGGGGTTAGGAGAAGAAGCAGACATCATCTTGAAAATAGATACGTTTATTTTTATATTTAACACTTTATGAATGAAATAAAACTTTAATGTCCAACCTTAGGAGCAATCTTAAATCTTAATACTTAATCTAATTTATAAGACTATTCAAAATGACTTAACTGAAGTCAGAGTTCCTGAAACCAGTCCTTTTCAAATCGCGATAACTCGGTACAGCTTCAATGCTGTTTTCTTCCTCAACTCCAGGTGGATCAATTATTCTATTATTCCTAGATTTCACGATTAATCTCACCCCCACCCCAATATCAGGCTTTAAATAGCATTTCCATTTGCTTAAAATGAAGTCATCTCTACGGAAAGCGTTCTTCGAATTAAAATCACAGTTATAGAATAGTTTCCCCAAAAGGATTAGTTGAAGAACCCCGAATAGAGAACACAGATTAACAATTCAACTAAGTTTAAAGTTACGTAAGGAATTTTTTAAAAAGTATTTTCATCTTCGAAAAATATGGTTTGTGAAAGGAAAGAACCAGTATTCACACTAAAATGATTACGTTTTGTTTATTTGTTAATGTTGAACTGGTTCTTTATTACACTGGTGTTTAAAATTAAGAGAATTTGTACATTTATTCGAATTTCCCGAAAAATATTTGAAGAAAGGTAAAACTAACGCTTCAAAAAAAAAAAAAGAGTTAATGTTGATTATTTAAGTATACATGCGTGCGTGAATCGTGTTAGACAGAAATTCCTCATAAGCGAGCAGTTTATAAGCGTTCGTGCCCATTCCTCAACGCCTTTCGTGTTGTTCTTGTAACATTCGGTGAAATTCAAAAGCGAACAGTTAAAATGAGTAACCACGGGTGTATAAATAATAGAATGAGTTGTTAATTATTGAGATACTTTAGGAACACCAGTCTTGAAAACAGATTTCTAGTAACATGTAATTAGATTGATGAGATCGGATCCGTAGATAGACCTGTTAAGGTTATTAAGTTTTAATAAGAGTCATTATCTATCCATTACAGGAGGGCAATAAAACTTCTGATTTGTCTTATGAACTATATGTAGTAACATGAATTCAAATTTTGTTGCGTTCATTTTTAGGCCAGGAGCAGCAAATTTAGCATGTCGACGAATTCATTTCTTTGTATTTTTGCTGCCAAAATCGATGTACTTAAATATTTTGAAGTCACTCTGATCTATTTCGTGAAGTAGAGCGTTGAGCTGATTTTCAATACGTTTCTCTGTACTGTACATTTCCCGACACCGCTATAGTGATTGTCTACTGCTCTTGCATATTACACCATATCATGTCTTTGATCTCCATTGTTTCTTAGTTTGTTGCATCTCTGATTATATTTAAAATCATAAGATTTAATGAAATTTTTATCTGTTTCAGATATAATCCTTTGATGTCAGATGTAATGCTTTGCACGCAAACTGAAAATCCTATAGTAGTAATGATTTTGTGTACATCCGTTTACTAGAGTTTAAATATTATCTAACATATTTCCCATTCTTCTTTTAAATGTCTTAAAATTATTATGATTAATAAAATGCCACTATAGGATTTTATTGTTTAAAAGGGTGTGTTTTTTGAAAATTCAAATGATTTTATTTGTTCATTCAAGCGGTACCTTTTAACATTTGATATTAAGCTTGTTCTGTGGCGCACACAAGGTCCTGGGGGTCCGAATCCCCCAAAGCCCTTGATTTTTTTCCGATTGATTATAATGCTAAGTATATAGTACGTAAAACTTAATTAGTATTTGTTATTAATTATTAGTTTTATTAATTAATGCTAATTATTTATTCAATAATTATGTTTTTACTGTGTTTTGTTCCCGAAAATCGACAAAATCAAAAGGAGCATGATACAAGAATGATGAACTTTTGACCCCGGACCCCCCCCCCCTTGAAAAATTTCTGAGTGCGCTACTGAGCTTGTTATACATTATTCAACATATTATTTAGTCTCTTTTCATTTCAATTACATGGAAGTTAAATTAAGAAGGGTTTTGTAGAAGTACTTGAAATATTTAACAAGTATTGTTCAACAAGTGGATGAAATTTCAATGCCACTCAAAATTTGCTATGAAATTAATTGGTTGCGTAAATAGTAGCATGGAATTATGGCATGTTTTAAATTTGCCACAAATAAAATATTCTTTAAATGGAAACGATTACTATATTTTATTTTATTTATTTTAAATGCAATTCTTTAGAAGTGTTTGTTTCGTTTTTCTTTTTCTCTTTTAAAATATATAAGTGATTTGTGTACGAACAAAGGTATTGTAATAGGGTTTTAAGAACACTGCAGTATAAAGCATGCTAAAGATTTATCCCGAAACTTGATAAATTGAAAGAATAATGCTACTTAATCATTAATTCAGTGCCAGTAAAGTTCGGTGAATAGTCCTGTAACATTAACGTAGATGAAATATTAACGAAAGTTACATCACTGTCCTTTGAAATCGTCACCTCCCATAATTATGCACCACTGAGATCTGTTATACATGTCCTGGAACTTTGAAAGAAATCTTTTGGGATGGAATTCAAAAGCCTCGTCACGTTTCGTTGGATGTTAGGTATATCGACAATATTGATAAAACGCTTTTTTCATCCCTAAATTTTGGGTAACAGTTTGTCGCACGGATTCACAGTTAATTGGCTATCACTTGCACAGTTAACTGATGATCTTTAGTGATTAATTTTCTCACTTTCTTAATGTTTTCGTCAGCGACGCAGGTCATCAGTCTTCCGCTGCGAGGTTTGTCAAAAACACTTTCCCTGCTTTTCGAAAAGGGGTGAACTACGCGTACACACTCTTCATAGACAGTACTTGATTTCCATAAACATGTACCAACATCGCAAAAGTTTCTTTTGGTGTCTTGCCAAGCTTAAAAGAAAAGTTTAAATTGATGTTTTGCTCGTTCATTTTCCTGTTCTCAGTTAAGAACC
>BMAV01005191.1:182126-194074 GCA_019973955.1 Trichonephila inaurata madagascariensis
TGCTTCGCCAGTGTTGCCAAATCTGTCGTTCTGATTTCATTCACCGAACTTTATTGTCAGAGGTTGTACATTTGACTGAAAAATCGCAGATGTATTCTGCTGAATCAGAAACGAATTATGGAAAGCTCATAATGGCATTGTGAAAACCTTAAAATTATTGAAATAAAGTGACGATTTTTATTTTAAGAATTTAATGCCAAAAATGGTTTATTTATATTTATTTAAAAAGTGCACATTACAGAAAAAGTACTACAGTTGCAAAGTGCATGGAGGGCAACAAATTATAAAAAATATTAATGAACATAATTAGAAGTTTCTCAAAAAAGAGTCTAAAAACACACATCGCGTAACAGAAAATGTGACACACAAACGAATAATTAAAATTATGGAGAATGAAAAACAATACGCATCAAAACTTCAAAAGCAGTATATATTTGCCTCAAAAGCGGCAAAAATTTCATATAAGAGTATTCAAATTAATAGCTTATCAGATTTTTCTTTTGATTCGAAGCTTGTCTATCTCGGTAAAGACATTTACTGAGTGAATGAGCGAATATTAATGTCTCCCTATTTAGCTACACACGGGGTTTCTGGCAACTCTATTTCGTAATTATAAACCATCGTTAAGAGACGAGAACGACACCTATGTTAGCACCCGCTCCTACACCACACCAACGGGAAGACGTTTGAGCCTTGACAAATTTAACATGTGTGTGTTTTGGCTCCTCTACACGACGGTTCTTCAACGGCACTAGGTTCGAACTCGTGAAACCCCGGCTACGAGTCTGTGACTTTGACCACTAGGCTACCGCTGCCTCAGTCATTCATTTAAAACATGTTAAGTAATAGTAATATATAAAATGAATCAAAGGCTACTTTTGCGGTATTAATTTTAGTCAAGATGTTGTGGTGATGACAGGGTTGATTCTATAAAATAATAAGTTCGTGTTTGCTTTATTTATGATTGGTATATTGTATTTTTTAAACTAAACTTGGAATGCAAGAAGTTGTCTAGCAATCAATTGACTATATATTTCAGAATATTTAATATTTTCTGTAAAATATTATACTCTCCAACCAAAGAAATGCTTTGGTACAAAAATTTAAAAATCCGCATTGTTAAAAAAACTCTTAAAATATATATAATAAAATTTTTTTTAAAAAAAACCTACGCTAAGGCAAATAATGCAAGATTTTTTTTTGCACCCAATATCATTTTTGTTTTTTTTTTTTTTTTTTGAAGATTAGTTTTAACTCAAAAAAAGAGGGTGAAAAAATTAGGATGAGAGGTCAGTTTCTCTTAAAAAATAAATGCATACCATCGAAGACTTTTTACGGAAAAACAAATCCAAATATATTGCTCATTTCGTAATCGCGATATCATTCTGATATTACCTTTTGATATAAAACAGGGAGAGTTTATATTAAATATTAGAACTCATTTCGCGCTTTACATCTAAAAAAATTCTTATCCCTGAATAAAAATATTCCTTTGCTAATTTTTTATTGGAGAAAAAGAGAGAAAAAAATTTAAAGGACTCAACCTAAGCAAGATTTGGAGTTATTATATAAAAAAAATGTGATAGAGATTGTGTTTTCCAGAATCTTTCATTTATTTCTAACCATTCGGTTTTAACTGACTGAAAGGAAACGGAGATTTGGAGACAAAAATAAATTAGTATTAATTATACTTCATGATAGGTGTATGTACAGTTTATAATATTATATTGAATTATTGAACAAATAAGAATTTATCAAATAAATCTTTGCAAATGTTTGAAAAAAACTTCATAAATTTATCTAATAGTTATACTCAAAGAAGAGATTCCAAAGTCTAAATATCATATGCTATTTTTTCTGAAAATAATTGTTAAGGAAAAACAAATAATATTGCTCAAGTCTTTATTTGATAACATAAACTTGAATTTTTAATTACTAACTGCATTCTCTGGTCTATTTTAGGATCTTTAATAAATAGGTTAAACTCTTCTCTTTTTTTTGTTTGGGATTTTTAATTAATGTGTCTTTGATGAAAAAAAAAGTAATTTTGTGTGTATAGCAAAACTAATTTTTTTGAGCTTTTTAAATCTTTTTTAAGACAAGAAAATATTATCAGAATTTGCTATTCAGCGGTCTCGAAATGGGGGTATGCGTATCTCCTCGGAAAGAAAAGTATTACTTGGGATACTCTAAGGAATTATATCGACGATAACATGTAAGTTTAATGCAATGAAAGCAAATGTTTATGCATATGAATGCACAAACACTCGAAAATGCGAGGGTTTTCATTAGTTGTGTTTTGCGGTTTCATTAGCTAAGTGCAACTCAATATCACGAATACATCAATTTTTTTGAGCTTTGAACAAACTCTAAAATGTTTTTGTCTGCAATAATTGGGTTTGTACACACATTATCATCATCTACTGCAACAAGTTTTTCCAATGATACGGTGTAGGACAGTCCAATAGTACAATTTCTCACAAACATTTCTTTAAGTGTCGGTTTGGTTTCAATAACCTCCCTCTCCATTGTTTCGAGTTAAGCGATTTTCGTTTCATGTTAAGAGGAAAAATGCATGAAAATACATAGTACTTTGTAGGGACCATTGTATTATTTTTTGTTTACCTATATTTCGTCTTAAGCGTTTTTGCGTTTAACGTATTTTAGTGTATGTAATTTTTATAGAACTATACAGAATTTCTCGTTTTTTGTTTCGCAAATTATACGTTCTTGAACAATTCCGAGGAAAAGGCATTTCTTTAATTTAATCAAATATAGACGAATCAATATTAAGGGACTATTCTCTATTTAAAAATAATCATACCTTAGAGTAAACTAGCTTTGTATAATCAAATACATCTGAAAATTCCTAGTTAGCCATCTACTCAATATTTCTCGATCCTTTTGAAAAGCTGAACGCTTTGGTTAAATGTCGCTATTCTCTGTTTAAATCAGTTAAGAATGAATGGGGACTGTGGATTCAATGGTTGATTGCCGGCAGCATTAGAAAGTTATAGGTCAAATTAATGAATGTCGTGTGTAATTTCATTATAGTGAGATATTTTGGGTCAAGCTCTATTGGCGTAGAAATCGGATAACAGCGTTAGTAGGTCATTCGGTTTGTATAACTTGCGTAAATTCTGAAGGTGAATCCAGTTTTAGTGTCCCTAATATGTGACAGATTATGAGAAATTAAACGGCGATTTCTATGCTATTTAAATTCTTGATGACCTATTTTCCCCTTTCCTTTATTGTTTACGTAAACGTAATAAAACAATATTTGCTGATATACTACTTAGAATGTTACTTTATTTTACGATGGATTTTTATTTGGGGATACATGTATTGTAAATTTCACTTCTGATTTGATGCACTTTTCTCTTTAAAAATACGGGTTATAGAAAGATAAGGGATATAGAAAGATATATGCAGGATAAAGTAAATTTTATAATGTGTTTTGCGTGAATTATTTTAAGACATACCAGAATTAGAGGAGTTCAAGAAGATTTATATAAATTTCAAAGTGGAACTTGTGGGTGGATACAATTTATATTTTTTGAATCGTTACGTTCTAAAGTTAATGATAAGTGTTTGCTGATTTCATAAGTGCTGAAAGAATGAAAATCATTTGACAGTATTAGAGAAAGCTTAAGCCGGAGTTTCTCCCATGCTAATTACAAGTTTAATTTCAGTCTTTTAATACTTATTAAAACTGAGATAAAATTGTTTAAAGATTTCATCATATAAGGAAATATTTCCTTTACAAGTAATATTTGCTTATTTATTGTTTTTGTAAAGAAATATTTATTGAAGAAATAAATTGTTAATATTTTTAATGCTATTGTTATATTCTTCAGTGATTTTTTTTCAATGCAATTTTTTTTCTCATAGTGACATAGATTTAATTAGCAGCCTTCAAAAAAAATTAAAAAACAGCATAAAATAATTTGCTTTGGAGCGAAATTGTCACACAAACTTTTAAATAAGCATTTTATTCTTAGAAATATATAAGTTCTTAAGATTTCAAATCACATATATACATTTTCAAGTGCATAATTATTAACTTGTCTTATTTATTAATATTTATATCTGTTTCACGAATATTATAACTATTTTTATATGAATTTATGAACTTATATTTAATTTTAAGACGAATACACGCAAGTAATATTTTCCCCCAGTAACTTATTAACTTATTTTTCCCCAGTAACAATATATTAACCCTCCTCCTTCTTTATCTCTTTTCAATGAGCTCTTTTTGTAATATGAATTAGTTAATTCTCTTTTTAGTAAAATTGTAGAGTATAATTCATTTGCTAATAGAAAAATTTAACACTTCCTGAGAAACAGATAGTAAATTTTTCTTTTATTATTTAAAAAATAAATTTTACTAATGTAAAATGTTTAAAGATAATGTAAAAATGTTAAAACTCTCAACAATGAAAATATTAATTTTTTTTTTTATTTCTAATGGGCTGCGGATTGGAGTTTTTCCACATTGCAGACGAAATACACCCCCGGAAGTTGGTACCTCTTTTGATTGCGGAATCATAGAAGCGGATATCAATCGCCGCAGGTAATTTTGATGCCTCGTTTTCTCCCTAGAGGGAGGCACCTGAGCTCTGACGATTGGAACCTGCACTAGCCTGCACTCTGACGATTGCCGAGAGCACCCAAGCCAAACAGACACTCTGTGGATTTTTACATGCCGTAAAAATCATATGACACACATGACCGCTGTCGATTTTCTGCATCATAAAAATCCACCAACTTGTGCCGGGGTCGAACCCGTAATGTTGGGTACAGAAGGCCAGCGACAAACCAACCACGCCACCCAGCCGGCTAAAAATATTAACTAATTAAATAATAAAACGACTTTCAAAATTAAACTTGTCGATTAAGTTTGTTATGCAAGTATGAAACTGCTTAAGGCTTACAAATTTTTTTTAACACATAAAAGAAACAGTATTTTATTTTTCTAAATATTTTTTTTTCATTGTAAATTCGTTGATATTTTTTGTTGTAAAGCAATAAGTTTCTTTTTCGATCGTTTATATTTGTTTTCCTAGCGTGATAAAATGTTATATGTGATATCAATGATATAGCGCAATATCGAAATAAGGTAAACTTATTCCAAAGAAATATTATCTTGCAAATTTTCTGAAAATTTCAAATTTTATCACTTACTATTTACATAAGCAAAAAGAGGAGAAAAATTATTTTCTTTTAAAACTACAAAGTTAATAATCAAACGTTGAAAAGATGCAAAAAAGTACCTGTTTTAATAAAACATTAAATAAATCCTTAAAATCATATGGTACATAAAATCACTGGTATAAAAAAGGAAGAGCAGTATTTCTTTTCTTAGTTTGTCATTGACAAATATTTTTTATGTTCAGTAAGAAATATATATTTTCAATCGGTATGTGTGTTTCAAGCGCTCTTATATATATGTCTATATTACTCTGCATAACACTTTTTATTTAATCAATATAATTTAAAGTCTGGGGCTGTGAGTAGCCTAGTTGTTAGAGCACCGTACTCCAGACCGGAGGGCCCGGATTCGATGCTCGATGCCACCAAATACCCTCCAAGTACACACGGAGTACGTGCTCGTTAAATCAGTGGGTCCGAAAGTCTTGTGGGTGGTCGTAGCAGAAACCATGGGTGCAGGGTACTGGAGAATAAATATATTTCCCTCCCTTCCCCAGTTCTATGACTAAATTGGGAATATGGAGATAGGTGGTGTCGCCATCTATCGTGTAGAAGTCCAACCTGTCTTAGGCTCTGGCAACTTTCATTCCTTCCCTTCTGGAAAGACACGACTGAAACTTAAAGCATATTTTTGGCATTTAGAATGAACCATGAAATTCAATATAAACTTTTGATGAACCAATGATTGATGAAAGACGAAAACAATACAATTTTGTTAACGGGAGGACGTTTGAGCTCTAGACAGATTTAACGTGCATCGCTCACCTACTCGGTGGGTCTTCAGCGGTACTAGGCAATAACTAATTACACGCTGCCACGAGTCCGTTACCTTGACCACTAAGCTACAACGGCCACTTCTGTTAACGGAACATCCCATGTAAGTAACAGGATGAGATATTGGTAATAGATCTCGCAATTTCGAAATGTGTACAAAATCTGTGTCATTCTACTCTAAACCAACAGAATCCATATATGAGATAGGATATACTATACTGTTCGAATTACTTAGGACAAATGGGAAAAAAGGTGATTTTTTCTAAGACCTTAGCTTTTTATCATTACATACCTTAAATAGACTGAAAAATCTGTATATTACTACGGATTATGTCTACCTTTAACAGAATTGACCTTTTCAACCCGTTTTTGGATTGACCTCACTAATAGCACACACATGTTCTTGATTTCATCATCCTGGAAATACAATAGTATAGCCATTTTTATCATTTGCTCTGTTGTCATGCAATTCATCTTAGCGAAATGATTTTTGAAAATATCCCATCAGTTTTGAATAGGATTTAAGCCTGGAGAACTTTCAAGTCAATCGAGCACTTTTAATTTATTTTTCGTATGGATCAATTTTGAATTGTGATAAAGGGCCAAGTCATGTTGAAGTTCCATCAAATGTTTCAATCAATGGAACAATCCTACTACATAATATTTCGATATATTTGACAGAATTCATCATGTATGTAGGAGGAATTATGCTTCCAGAGCCATTTGTGAAAAAAACCCAAAACTCTGCTTAGAAGGGTGTTTTACAATCTGTTAGATATGATCTCTGGTAACAAAGTTTCACCTTCACTTCGTCTAACTACACTTGATTTGTATCCCTACACAAATAAACGTTTAATCCATCAAAATCACCTTGTTCCAGTATTTAAGGGTCCATGATTGGCCTTTTTTGGCCCATTCTAAACGTTTTTTCATGGTTTTCTCTGAGTTGGAAATATTTTTTTTCCTTCAGTCTTGTTGCCTTAAGGCCACCATCCAGAAGCATTTTCTGTGCAGTTGAGGTACTCATTTCAACACCATTATCCAATAAATCTCTTTAAAGGTCTATGCTGGTCTTTCTTTGATTTATTTTGCTACTTCTTATTAAAATTTTTTCAATTCTTGGATCCACTTGCACCTACATTTTTCTTTTCCTTTTTGAGACGATGATCCAGAATTTTGAAATGTTCTTAAAACACTTAAGTCGTTCACACCAACTGCCATAGTTAATATCTCTCATAGTCGTAGAAGTTTGTTCATTGAAAGCGATTGATTTAAGAACGATTCCTCGGAGTTTTATCCATCTTTGTACAAGGAAAAGTAACACGCCTTATACAAAACGTAAAATTGAAAATACCAATGGCTCCACTGAAAGGCTCACAAAGGAGCTCATGATACATTAAAGTGAATAAATTATAATCAAAGTCTATCTGTCACACTACCTAAAGGCAGATATAAGGGGTTTGAGGTGGTTCAAGACATCACTGGTAATCACATGCCAACTCAAACAAGAAAAACATGTTTGTCCCAATTAATTCGAACAGTATAGTATACTTCTACTTCCTTAAAAATTAAGCTGATAATTTTATAACCTTTCAATGTAGTAAATCTTAAGAATATTTTTTTAATGTAGGGTTAATTTCTAGATCCTTATGAATTAATGTTAGAAAGTTTAGAATGAAAATTGAGATTTCCTTCGCTTTAAAATCAGGAAAAATTGATATCTCATCGATCAAATCACGTAAAAAATCAATTGGATCTTCGAATGCTCAGTTTGGAGTTAAATAGAATTTGAGTTACAGCATTTGTGATGATAACATAATTGCAGTTAAATTTAATTTGAAAAATGTGATACAAAACGTATAATTTCTTGCGATGTTACCCTTTTATAGTATTTTCCATTTTAAAATAAGAGCTCAGAGATCATTGTATATTTTATTTTTGTTTTCTTTTGTAATAAAAATACTATTTCCAACATAGTATTAAATTCTTGAATAAAGATAACATGAATGTGGCCTGAAAATATATTTGCAAAAAGTGAACTACATAAAACTGAAGAGAAAAAAAGCCATCTCTGATTATATTTAACGTTACTTTTGTAAGAAAAGTAATGTGTCCTATAAATTTTATTTGATGTTAATTGGAATCCCACATTTTCTAAGTCCTTATGGTTTGAAGTACAGGGGATAGACGTATCATATTTTGAATAATGTTACATTATTGAGTTTCAAGTTATTATATTTATTACTACAAATTATCACAAAGCATACATACATATATATGCATACATATTAGTTCACTATCTCTTAGTTACAGAATTTACATATTTCTGTGGAATACTCCATCCAAAACAAAAGTAATGTTTAACAAGAGATATTTCGGCAGTTAGATGTTGTGCAAATAAATAAAAAATACTGTAAATTTTCTTATTAATAATCAAAATCCTATTATATGAACACTTTACCTGTCAAATATGTAAACAAAGAAACAACCAAATGAGTTTTATAAAATTCTTCAAAATGATTTATTTCCTGCTAAATAATTCAAAAAAGTTTTGCAACAAGACTTTCTTTTCAGTCACTACTAATTTTTTTTCTTCAAATTTTGTATTCTATTATTGAGAAAAATGTCTTTATTCAAAAGTGACTAGTAAAATGACAGCAAAATATCTAGCTGTGCCGAATTAACCAATTTACCACTTTGCATTCAGAGTTCTCATTTCCTCTTTCACATTGTCAGCAGGCTCTAAATTCCGTTTGGCAAACTAAATCACAATCCTTTTGATGTATGACAGTCACTTTATCACTACAAAGCATTCAGACAATCGTCTTTCTCTCGGATGCATATCAATCAAGTTACCCTTTTCAGTTAAAGCATCTTGTAAATTCAATATCTTCTCTTTACAAATGCAAATATGAGCCGAGAACTGTCCATTAGTGAAAGTCGCTTCCATGCCATTGACTGAAGAAGATTCAGAGCTAGAATACATGTTCTTATTTAATGGAATTAAGCAGAGTTAGATAGTGTATATTTTTGTATTGTATTTATGATAGTTTCATGTATTTGCAATGTCAAATAAGAGAGTTTAAGTTTTAAAAGCTAAGTTGCGAGTAATAGATCTGCCTTATAAATATATTGATTTTCCTAAATGCAACATTTCCTTGGCTGTTTTATGATTATGTAATTGTTTTTTATAGATAAAAATTTCAACGATTTTTTTTTTTTTGCTCATCATTTTTTAAAACTTTAGGAATGATATGGTCCAATCAAATTATACGTATTTGTATCAAGTACAAACAATTCATTGAATTCTTTCCTTGGTTTTTGATATGTTGGAAGATTTTTTTTGTTTACTTGATTTGAAACTATTTCATTTCAGCTGTGTGTGTCGTAATCAATAATTTTTGAATTATTATTTTTCCCTGGTGTGCAAACCTTAAGTTACAATATAAATTTTAAGCAGATAATCATGAAAATGCAGAAAATTGTGTTCAGTAAAAGGAACACGGAATTTAGTAGAAAGTAGATACGTCTTTAAAATGACAGGAATAAAATGCTATAGGTAACGTGAGTGAAGCAAAACGAAAGTGATCGACGTTCGCAGCTCAAGACTACCATAAAATGAAGAACAAAGGCGCAATTAAAAACATTCTCTGCAAGCGCAAGTGAGATCTTCCATGAAATATGGCGTGAAGAAATAACCAGGATGACATCACACGTGGAAGATTGATCGAAAAGCTGGAGGAGGTGAGTAGTTTGACCAGTTTAGCTGAAGTGTTCGGAATCAATGAAAGTGTCCTGTTGCGTGCTTGGAAAGTTCCGATACTAGTTAGCAAGTGCCATTGCTCAGGAACTGTGTACAGAAACAGGGCGACAAGTGTCGCGGATAGTGTGATCAGACGCCTTCGCAAAGGTGGCATATTCGCCCACCATTCAGAACGCTGAATTCCTTTGAAAGTTGGCCATCGTCATCACCGCTTAGAGTGGTGTAAGGAGCACAAAAACTGGGCATCTCATCAATGGAATCGTATTTTCTTTAACGGATGAGAGTCGTTTCAGTGCCACAAACGATTCTAAACGCCAGTCTATTTGGAGAGAAGTCGATTTCATCCCAGTAACTTTACGGAAAGAGAACTTTACGATGGTTCTGGAGTTGTCTGGAGAGGCATTATGCTGAACGGGTGGACTGAACTCCACGTTTTCGACAGAGTATCTGTAATCGGAGATTGGTATTGCAAGGGGGTGATCCTTTCCCATTGTGCGTTTGTTCCGAGGTGCTATTGGACTAGACTTCATTTTTATGAAGGAAAATGCACGGTCACGCACCGGACCTCCAACAACTGAAGCAGATACTGGTTGAGGAAAGGCCTCAAGAACTGTTGGACAATCTGGTGCCGAGTATGGAGAGACGGTGTGAAGCAACCATTGCAGTAAGGAGAGGGCATATCCTTTACTAAAGAACATCTGCTCATTAATCTTCTCTTGGACAAACAGTCATGTGTAACGATACTATGAGTTCACTGAAGCCTTTATTGTGTTTGATTCCATACAATATGTATTCATTTTTTCCCAACTATGCTTTTGTCATCGTTTAAGTACAAAATGCTGTCTCTCATTTTTGAATTTCCTGTCTTTCACATGATTTCTTGTGGAATTATGGCAACAAAAAAAATCTGACGCTTAAGTTTTGCACAGCGGTGTAAAAATTATTGCATGAATTGTTATAAGATGTTGTCCATAAATTCTATGATAAAGTTACCTGAAATATTGTGAGTAATTTTGAATAATTTCAAATGAGATTTAGTAAATCAAAAGTTTCTGTTGCTATAAGTTATATTTTTATTTAGATAATAAAAAGAAACATATTTAGAAATATTCATATTTATTTCCACTTACGAGGGCTTAGAGAAAGAAGTCGTATACAATGTTTAGATCCCATTCACTTAAATTATAGTTTACAAATGTGTTTTATTCTGAGTATATATCAGACATCTTTAGATAATAATAATAAATTTAAATGGTATTCTTAAATACTTAATGTAAATAATAACTTAAATTATAATATTGATTCCATTCTTTTCTAGTAAAATAATAATAAAAAAACACTTAAAAATGCTATTTTCAGATTATGAATACCTGGAAAAGTTGAGCAAATGTTTGCGCTAATTTTCAGATAGTAGTTTTTTGACAAATATAAATGTTATTTCAAGCGATTAACCATGCAATATGAATATTAAATTTATAAATATAACACGTTGTAATATTATATTATATGGAATTAAAAATGTATTATTTTGATATTATTTATAGTAGAATATATGAGAGAGAGACCTTTCTTTATTAAAAATAACAATTTGATAAATTTAAATGCTACGTGTTAAAACTTTTTTAAAATTAAAATAATGCCGTTCTAGTAATAATTGGATAAAGCAGTATGATTTCTCCTTAAAAATATTTTCAAATTAAAAAGAGTTTTGATATTTCAACCAAAACATGAAATTATATTTTCAAACAATAAACATATAACACATTATCGAATTTCTTAATCTAGTCCATATAACGATGCCATTTTTGCTTTCATAACTCTGGAAACTTTTTGAAGAAAGTGAAGTCTAAAAAATTATTTTATCCTTTAAAAATAGCTTTAAATAAATCATAGTAAACACCCTTATGGATATGGGTTGATATTTACGATTCAGTTTACTCGATAAGAAAGAGTAATGGAGTTATGTATTGCAAGCCTAATAAAAAGTTTTTTAAAATACAGTAGAGTCCCGAAAACTCGGCACTCAATAATCCGGCAGTCCGAATAACTCGACCACTCCCTTGCAGGTCGATAAAACCCCACGTGTAGACCCCTTCAAGAGTGAAGTACGGAAGAAAACTGGACATTAAGCATTTAGTTAAAAAAAGTTCCCAGTATTTACAAAGTCGGCTATTTTATTTGATCGGGTAAATTATTG
>BMAV01005191.1:199375-228090 GCA_019973955.1 Trichonephila inaurata madagascariensis
ATGTGATGTATATATATTATACTATATATAGTATGACTATATATATAAAGTCAAAATTAACGAATATATAATATTAAATTCAAATGTGTAACAGTTAAAACTAGAGTTCTTTCTGTTGTTGAAAAAATCAAGCTCTTCTGGAGAATATCCCTCAGCACGTTGTTTTCTCTATTATTATTCCTAAAGAAATGTGTTCATGTTCTTTTAAATCAAGGATTGTTTAAGACGGAAAAAATATACGTTTTTCAAATATAGTTTTTTTTATACTGCAAACACGAATTCTTTATTTTTGAACACTATTTATTGCAGAGAAAAGTTTACGACAGTTTTTAAAGCAATTGCGGATTATTTTCTCCTTTACTCACTCTTTTCCCGTGCTACCGAAAATATTAAGAACATTTTATTTTATTATTATGGGATGAAATCAATAAAATGAAATAAAAAGAATTCGATGAAAGTTTTGTCAAGTCAGAGGAAAGTTAACCGATAGGAAAAGTGAACTTAAGGACACAGTAAATGGCATGTTATTTAGGGCAGAAGAAGTAGCTAAAATTGTGTTCTTCGATTTCGCATAGTTTTATGACCAATCTTCGAATTGCAAAAATGGGCGCAAATGTTATTATTACACACTAGAAAATAACCTTGAATATGGAACAAAATACACTGAAAGAAAATATTTATTTAACTTCTATTTATATCAAAACATATTTATATTAATTTTTTTTTCCAAAAAAAAAAAGTCAAAAATCAAAACTTTGCATTCATTTGGTATTTTTTGAAACATTTTTGCTAACAGAAAATTTAAAATAAGGCTCTACCAAACGTAGATATAAAAATATTTTTTAATTAAAAAAAAAATCAAATTGCAAAAGATATGAGAGTAGGCGTCTGTGGTAGACGTCGATGGTCTGCCCAATCTTTCGTCATCATATAAAGAAGTTCTAACCTGTTTCCAGCTCCCCATCCATTCGTAGATCTTTCTTCGCGATAAACAGCTGTCACCATACTGTGCTTTCATACGATGAATAATTACCGCAGGTTTCACTCCGTCGCAAGCAAAACGCCAATCATTGTCTTTCTTCCGTCCTTGGTGTAGATGGACAGTGGAACTGTGTGATGTTGAATGGTCTGTTATACTCCAACGACTACAAGGAAAAACAAGTGACACGATGTATAGATGTGTTGCAGACTTCCTTCATTCAGCTCTGGATACTAGCGGTGCTGACAAACCCTGAATAGATAAATTGTAAAAGTCCCTTTACTTTTTCACTTCCCTTCGTATAAGTGAGTGAAGTTTATTAAGGGCTCATTCTAAAGCAACGCAAAAGCTATTGGCAACAGACCTCGTAACTTTAAACCACGTTAAAGTGATGAGGATGACGACTGAACTGGCACCCAATCTCCAAATTGCCACATCACGCCAACAGAGGACACTTGAGTCAAGGCAGATTAAATGGGTATCAACCCCTCTACAGGACGGTTCTTCAATGGCATTGAATTGTTTAAGTTATGGAAAGTACCTGAAAGAACTCTTGTTGTTGCTATTGTTATTAATGCCACCTGTTTGACTTGTACCAGATCAAGACCCACGAGATTGTACGCCTGTCGTTAGCCGTAGTATTGAGTACCTTGTAGGGGACAGTATGTGTTGGCTCGTTTCCTCCAAAATTTTGAGAGATAATGTCCTGAGTGTATTTAAGCTCTTTCGCCTTCCACCAACTACATAAAAGGATTTGCGGCTCGACGAATATTTAAAGTATCCCCAAGCCGCGAAGGCACTATGCATTTACAAACATCTGTGCCTTCTCCAGGATTCGAATGCAAGTCCTACGGCACAGCAGTCAGCATTGCTAACCACTATACCCGATGGGCGGCAAAAGAGCCCCTGAATGCGGTTGTCGAAGAATTCGATTAATCAACAAAAGAAATTTTTACCAGAAAGCCCCATTAAGGTATCCGACTACGTTCGGAATCGTTATTTTGCAAAAGCGCATAAATGGATAATTTTCATGATATTTAGTGTCACTTAGATCAGAATACATGCATAAAATTGTTTTAAGAACATTTTGACAAAAAACTATTTAAATACAATATTTGGCAAAAAATTAACTTAGAATAATCTTTTTCTCAAAATGTTCTCCTTTTGTGAAAAATGCTTCTATTATAATAATATTTTGCCTGTATATAGCTCAGACCTCTCTACAGAGGCTCAGCTAGAATTTTTGAAATATATAACTTAGAAGTGGGTTTATCCCTGTTTTACGACAACAGAGGGAAGCAATTTTAAGAAAAACACGCCAATAATTATTTCAATGGTTGGTAACTCTGAAAATAATGCGAATTTTTCAAAAATTCTTGTTGAGCCTCTATAGAGAGGTCTGAGCTATATACAGGCAAAATATTATTATAATAGAAGCATTTTTCACAAAAAGAGAACATTTTGAAAAACGATTATTCTAAGTGAACATTTTGCCAAAATATTGTATTTGAATACTTTTTTTTTGTCAAAATGTCCTTAAAACAATTTTATGCATGTATTCTAATCTGAGTGACACTAAATATCATGAAAATTATCCATTTATGCGCTTTTTTAAAATCCCGGTTCCGAACGTAGTCGGATACATTAATAAATTACAGTGACAATTTAGCGTGGAAAAGATAAATTGACTTCTAGAAATCTATCTTTTCCCCTCATCTCTTTGTAAATGAAAGTGCAACTTGTATGCCATTCTATTGTTCTCAGACTTTATTTTTAAAGTTCATCTATTGTTCTTCCCTTCAAAGGATGAAGTTGTTTGAAAAATGTGAATATATGCTTGCTATATTTAGAATGAAGCGAAGATTCAGATTTCACATTTTTGAGATGTTTCCTCATTAGTCATAGCACAGACTCATATTTTGCTTTACAGTCGTACAAAATGTGAGCCTATTGTGATTATGAGTAACTTTATCAGCGTTGTCTATAGTTAAGACAAAACCATGAAGGGGAATCTGTGAATTACTGAAGAATAATTTAGATGAGAGCTTAAATTTTCATTAATTCTCTTTTAAAAGGGAGGGGAAATTTTTAATTTTGATTGTAATGCTATCGTTGATTTTTGATTGCATTGAATTTATGAGTCAGGTTGCTATATGTAAATTTGTTTTAAAAAATTGAAGATTTATAATAGTATTCTCCCGATTTCCTGGAGCATAATCCAACGCAGTAAAACCGTTTGCGTGCAAAACATTATTGTCTAGACATGTTTGTGTACGAAAACATCTGTTTAGAACAATTTATAAGAATTCATTACTTTTATTTTAGCTTCTAAATACTTCTTAATTCTAATACAGTCACTTGTGTAAATAAAAAGTAATTTGTTTTTCTAAAACGCCGATTCACAATATGCGAGCAGTAAGTGTGCATTATACAGGTTGATGGCTGTCTAAAAGCAATGAAGATACAAAAGAACAAATAAATACATATCAGGATACACATCATAAAACTCCCAGTACGAGTTCGTATCATCAGAACTGAGGTGCCTCTTTCTGGAAAGAAAACTGGGTGTTAAAATTACTTGCGGCGATTGGTATTTGACCTACATGGTGCCGCACTAAAAGGAGATACCAGCTCCTGGCGAATGTACCAGATCTGTTACAGTAAAACACCAATTTGTAGCTCATCAGAAATAAAAAAGAATTTTTTTGTGTGTTTTCATTTGACTTTACTGAAAAGGGATTATAATACTGCTTCTCATTCTCCCTTACTTTCAGAGTAAAATGACTCTCACTGCCCATCAAAAAAGCAGTACATTACTTTGTCCGAAATTACAATTAGATCGCACAATCAAAGCATTAGTTTCTTCTGTAAACGATTAGTTGTTATTTTGAGTTAAAATGTATTTATGATCTCACGGGTATGGTTCGCGAGTCTATACTAGGAAGTTATTCCCCTTCCTAAATACTGTCAAAATCCCTAATCTTCAATCATTTGACCGAAACGTCTTGTTTTCAGACGAAAGCAGGGATATAAAATTTCCTCTTTATCCTTTATTTTCTAAACCACAAAGATGTCCATTGCTAAGCAGTTTAACAGCACATGATCTTGTTGCTCTTGTTCAACAATATATGGTAATGTCAATCATTAACAGAAAAAGTGTTAGTATGGAGAGGATAAAATAACTGAAAGTCCCTCGTAATTAATATATAACATTTTCTTTTCAAAACTACTAGTCTGTGTGTTACTGGTTACGAAAAGCTATTTTTATGCAGAAACACTGTCTTGTTTCACCTTCAGAAATCTTTAGTCAAAAAAAGAGAGCAATCTTGGATTCGCCTTTAAATGAAAAATAAAATGAATAAAAATAAATTTAAAATTAAGAAAAAAATTCTCAATTTCCTTAACAAGTTAATTTAATTAGCTTCGGTTGTAGAAAGGTCTTAAACTCATAAAAAGAAAGGAATTAGAATAAAAGGTCAGTCTCTTTCCTACAATGAGACTCGATTGACTCAATTTATTTATTTATTTGGAAAGAAATTCCACAGAGTTTTGCTTTTAAAAATTAGATTTACTTAGAGTAGTCTTTGATAAAAAAAAATTCGTATCAATTTATCTAAGTAGATACAGCAACTTTGGAATCAGTACCATGATCTTTCATTATTGAAATGTTTCTTTTACTTACAGTATAAGCTAAACATTTTCTTTTTGACAGTAACTAAAAGCCTGATTATTTTTGCAATTTTATGAAATTTTAAATATATTAAATGAAATGGAATTCTCGAAGAAGAGTAAAGTTTTCTCATGAAGTCATTCAGTTAATTTTGAACTATTCATATTTTAAAGGTATATCAAAATCCTAAAGTCAGATTCTAAAATAAATTTTGAAAGTATTTTCGAATTTTTAAAGAAGAAATCTTATGAAAGCCGAGATGTACACTTCAGTAAGAAGATTAGCACACTGTAAAATAAATCAAAGAGATAAATTTTTATAGACTTTTCTTTATTTGTTGCTTTTCTGTCTTCCCATGGCTTTATTAGCTTATTTCAGATATTTTTCGTTGGGAAATCCTTAGACAACAAGCTAAAAATTTATAACAACCAGATTAAAGAAAAGATAAATGTTTTTATAAAAACTAGCCCAAAATGAGGAAACTTGAAAAAGAAAACTTTAAAAGAAAACTTGTTAATATAGAAGTAATTTGAGAATCGTAAGCAGTATCTAGATCAGCACTTTATAAATAATAAACCTTAATATAAATTCCTGACTATTTCTCCAGCTTCCTACATACTTAAAATTATCCATAAAATTTCATATGAGATTATAATAAAGGCTTACATATATAAAACAACCTCTGACAATAAAGTTCGGTGAATGAAATCAGAACGGTCGATCTGACAACACTGGCAAAACATGACGCTGCACATGCGTAGTGGCAGGTGTTCACCTTCTGCCCACCTCCCCCCGTGGTTCAGCTGAGCATCGTTTGTGTTCCGTGTAAGATTTGTTTTACAAATTGCTTGTTTAGTACGTTGGTTCTTAACTGTGTATGAGAACAGGAAAATAAACGAACAAAATATCAATTTAAAGTTTTGTTTTTAAGCTTGGCAAGACACCGACAGAAACTTATTCGATGTTGGTACGTGTTTATGAAGATTAAGCACTGTCCTTGAAGTGTGTGTATGAGTGGTTCGCCCGTTTTCGAGAATGGTGGGAAATTGTTTCGTTCCCCCGTAGCGAATACCGGCGACCTCCGTCAGTGACGAAAACATTGAGAAAGTGAGTAAATTAATCACGAAAGATCATCGATTAGCTGTGGACATCATAGCTGGTCAATGAATGCTGCAAGGTGCATTGAAATTTTGACCCGTTTCATGAAATGTCTAAGCAGAGTACGATCCCCATACACACAACAAAACTCATGGCTTTTTCTTAACGAAAATGCTCGCCCTCACGCAGCCAATGTCACCAAACAGTTCCTGGCAAAAGAGGGACTGGTGCAAATTGAATATCCACCATTCTCGATAGATCTCCTCCAGATTTCTTCCTATTCCCACGACTCAAAATCGCTTTGAAATGAAAGAGATTTGACGAAATTTCTGATATCCAACGAATTGTGACGAGCTTTTGAACTCCATCTCAAAAGAAGACTTCTTGCACAGTTTTCAGGACATGTATAGCAGATCTCAGTGGGGCATAGTTATGGGCGGTGACCATTTCGAAGGACAGTAACTTTCGCGCGCGCGCGTTAATAATTCATCTACATTAATGTTACAGGTCTATACACCGAATTTTATTGTCAGATGTTGTATGTAAATATATATATAGAGAGAGAGTTTAGTTTCTTATAAATTAACTTGTACACATATTGATTTTTCATACTTTTATGTTATACTTTACTTTAATTACACACTATAGTGAACATAATTCTCATTTGCATAAAAAAAAATAACTGACGCAAATTGAGAAAGGGGAAAAATTAAATGTAGATGACTTTATGAAAATGATCAATGTAATTCATATTTAAAAATGCGAAGTTTTAAGATGTATTTTAGTTCAAATAAAAAAACACAATTGCTTGAATATAAGTAAAATTTGTATATGAAATATATACACACAAGCAAAAGTAATATAAAAAAATTAAGTCAATTCCTACTTTGGTCAACAAAGAAAAATTTTATTTTAGTTACTTTTTATTAAATAGTTACAATTTAAATTAATATGTATATAGATATGACATAATCACAATATTAAGTGACAAAACAGAAAGCGATTTTCCTTGCAATTTTCTTTTCCTTTCTAAATATTGTGTTGAACTACTTTTTTTGCTTGTTACTATTTATCAATTAAATTTAATTATTTTAATAAAATAGTATAGTAAAAAAGAAATCACATTCTTTGAATTTAGGCCATCCCAGGTGGGATTCCAACCCACGACCTTTGGATTAGAAGTCCAACGCGCTATTTATTGCACTACAGGAACACAACGAACGGTTTTTCTTTCTGTTTATGCTGTTGGACTATTATTTTTGTTTGTTACTGTTTATTCATTGTTTAAATTTAATTAATGAATTAATATTTGAAACAATTTTATGAGCATCAAGTGTGATCCACTACAAGTTTAAAGAAAAGTCTTTGAACATGAATGGATGAATAGAAAGTATTTTATTAACGATTGAAAATTTGAACAAGATATGTATAAGTATAAGTATATGTATATGTATATGTATATATGTATAAGTATATACATTTAGGGAGACTGTGAACTAATAGTAAAAATTGGATAATATGCTTGTATATAACTTAGTATTACTTGAAATGTTTTTTTAAATAAAATTTTTAGTGTGATAATTACATTTTGGAATTAGCGTTATAACACAAGAAATTAAAAAAGGAGACATTATTTGACGAGTTTCACACTTTTTTTTCATTCGGACAATACTTTTTTCTTGAATACTCTATTTTTACTTGATTCTGTTTTAGAAGTTTCCCACAAAATAACATCAACTATGAAGAAAATAAAAAAAAAATTGAAGAAAAGCAAGAAGTATTTTTTTCAAATTTAAAATATCATTGTTTTTGAAATTCCCTTCTGTTAGAAATACCAGAAAAGTATATTTTCAGTACTTTACGATTAAAATATTAAATTCATTGTGTTGAATAAAATGGAAGAAAATCGAAAAATGAGGCTATTTATGGTACATTCATGTTTCTGTCAATCGAATAGACCTTTCTATTTGGACATCTTAAGAAATCTTGCATTTTCGTAATATGCTGAACTAACAAGATTAAAAATGAGTAAAATGAGATATGTACTTAGAGCAGAGTAAATTGGTATGTTTGAGAGTAAGTAATAAGTGTGCTTGAAAAATTATTTTTTTTGGATATGTGTGATTGAAATTCTCTCTAATTTAGAAAATAATATTCACGTTGCATTCGATCAGAAATTCTGTTTTGTACTCAGGAGTTGAAATTTCGTTTTCTGTGGAACTTTTTGATAGGCTTTACATTCGTTTCATTATTTTTCAATTCAATTTTATAATGTTGAATAATCTATGCTTAGAAGAAATTTGATGTATTACTTTTCTTTTGATAATCCATGTTTCTTATAAAGCAATGTACAATACATTATTATTATTATTATAATATGATTTTTTAAATAAATTTTAAACCTTTTTTCCTTTCTTCTAAAAAATAATTTTTAGTTAATGCATTTCGTGAAATATGGTGTTGTAAATTTTTGCTACAGTTCTTAAGAAAAGAAGAATAGTTAGTTATAAACCTGTACAGTTATTTAATCTCATAGTATTCTAGATTTTTTTTATTTTTAACCATTGCACAATTTCTTTATTGTAAAATATTTCTTAACCAATCATACTTTTAGATGAGAATTCCATACAAAATTGTTCCTTGTCTTCCTGATTCTTTTATATTTTGAGATTGAATTCCTGAGATTTTCCTTTTTCAGTTTTCTTAAGCAAAATCTTTACCATTGTCCCTGATTGCAATCATTGCTGTAAATAAATCCTTACACTTTTTGCCGAATCTGATAGTAGAATATTTGTTTTATGTTCGTGTTCGAAATTATTCCTTGTTTTGACGATGCTTTGATTTTCTAGAACTGAAATCTCTAAATTTTTCTTTTTCAATTTTTTTAACAAAAAAATACTTTTCCATATTTTCTGATTAAAACTAGTGCTGTAAGATAAATGGAAAATGATTGAAAATAACATCACAATCTAAAAGAAAACAAAACGATTTTAAAGAAAATCTTTTACCAGAGCTAACGTCATTTATCAAATGTAGAATTTCCGTCGGGATTCAAAAAATAAGGTAACACGAGTTCTGGCGGTTAGCAAGTTATCCGAAGGAATAAAAACTCTTCCGAAAATAACGGAGACTATTCCAACATTCCAATGGTGCTGGTAGATGTAACTTATATATTCTCCAGTAATATGACTAAATCTCAGTTAGAAGATAACTGCTTTGACGGAAACATGGTCCGAAATAAGAAATGTGAGACGGTGTTTGTGCTTTTAAGGGGGTTCATCCATGTGACAGCCTGTTTTGCAAGCATTTTAAGGGATATTTTTGACGTCCAGTAAAAAGATAAAACTTCAAATTTTTTATCATTTATTTATATGTATTTTAAGAGTATGTATATAAAGTTTTAGCAAAAAATATCCAATAGAACGTGAGTTATAGCTCTCAACATCCGAAAAAACGGGACGCTTAATTCCCTACACGATTCTGGCTGATTGGTTTATCAAATTTAAAAAAAAAATATACAGACATTTTGATCTGTAAGCAATGATGTATGGAATGGTTTGCAACAATGGTAAATACCTTAAATTAGGTTTTGGTAGACCTCTGAAAAAGGTTTAATTTTTCAGGGGTTTTCTTATTTTTTTGTTAAAAAAAAATAGAAATATTGAATTTTGAAATAAATTTTTCATTTATTTTTTATATTTTCTGGTCTACCCTATAAATTAAATTCGGTAAAACCCTTTTCTTGAGATATGATGAAGGAAAGTTTGAAAAAAAGTTTTAAAAACGGTTTAAAAGTTTCAAGTCTGGTTAAAATTATTAACTTTCTTCAATAAGTATGCCTGGTCCATGGGTACCCCTTCCCCCTTTTCTTGGAATTCTTTCAAGCAGATTGTTCAGCTCTTTTTAAATTTTTTTCTTGTTTAACGGCATCACTGTGCAATGCTTAGAGCGTGGAATGCGCGTTTCTTCACATTTCTGTACAAAAATATGCGCTTTGCAGCCAACGGGGGGACCCATAGTCAATTTCTTTTTTAAAACACCAAAAACTTTCCTTAAGATATCGACGGTATGTTGAAATTTCAACGATCTCGGGGCCAGAATTTGATGCTTTGGAACGAAGTCCCAAAACAAAGAATTTATAGATTTGTTATTTTTTGCGTCTCGGGGGGGGGAAAATTTCTACTAGTCTTACATATTATGTTTTAGAAATAGCCCAAATATTCAAAAAGTAATACACGAAACTTGGAGCAATGGAACCTCCTGTTCATACTGTTTTTTTGTTTTATCGCTGAATGTAAATTCCGTACCTTTTGGGTGGTAAAACGGTTTCCCCAAACTTTCCTTTTTTTTTCGACCTGGGTGAACATTTCTAGTCTACTTCTTTTTTAACCACTTATTGCGAAAATAAATAACTTGTAGCTGTTGTGCTGTTTGAAGTCAAACCAAGACTGCTAGTTCGACAAAATATTCAAATTTTTTATATTTCTTTTAAACCTGTATATGAACTTGTATTTACTTGTATGAACGTATATGTGTATAGAAGGGTATTTTAGGTATCACGCCGACGGTACTTATAATACGACCCGCCCGACTGCCAACTCAGCCCCCGCAGGGGCCTGTAACGTGATCTATAAAACGACTTTGAATTAAAAAATAACTTTACCACCGTATTCTCGACATGTTAAGGAAGCAAAAAAAAGGAAAAAATTCGTTTTTTGAACCCATCACTTGCATAAACCCCCCTTAAATAAAATTTTTCCCAGCTGAAATTCTTCGGAAATTCGTAAAGTTACGGTACAACTGTTGTGTAAGAAGACTGGGGGGGTTTTTTTATCACGAAGTTTGACAAAGGCAAATAGAGGGCGACGTGAAGAAATAGCGTTTTCTGTGGGGGGGTAATGAAACATCCTTTTACAGTCCCGACCTCACAAAAGTGTTTTCCCAATTTTGGGCCCTTTTAAAAAACCCTTTCAGAACCAATGCAGAGGCTCAGCAAAGTTTTGCCGTTTTGCCAATTTTGAGTTTTTTCGATTCTGGTTTTGATGGTTTGATGTACCGATGAAACTTATTCCTCAGTAAGCATGCTGATTATCTAGATAAGTAACATGTACATGTGCATTCCCCATTGTATTAATGCAAAAAATTGATTTAATTAGGGGTTTTTTCAAATCCGTAGGGAATAGATGATCAATTCACACAAGGTGTTAAAATAAGTAGTCTGTAAGGTGATTTCCTAAGGGAAAATAAATGATTTGATCAAATCCTAACCAGTTTAGTGAAATGATGAAATATTATTGTCAAGACTTTAAAAGTGTTGATTTAGCAAATATGGTGCTTATTAAAAGATTCATTTAAAAAAACAATAATCATTGAATTACAAATTATTTATCGAAATTAATTTATAAAATAATTAGATAATGCTGGATTTTTTAAAAAAGGGTATTTTAGTAAATTTAAACATATATTTTCTAAAATTATTCATTAATGTATACTTCAAAATATTCTTTATTTTAACACCTTTTTAGTTATTATTTTTTTTTAAAATAGCTTTTTATTATAAAAAAGTTTTTTTTATCTATAAAAGAAGCTCCCCAATTTCCCCTAATTTGTTTGTTCACATTCTTCAATTTAAGTTTACCCAGTTTTGTAATTTTCAGGCATACAAAAGTGATAAAAAAATAAAAATAATAATGCAAAAATATAATAAAAAAAAATGATATTTAGGTCTTTTTGTTTTGGTGCGTCACGTCAGAAGCCCGGTGCCCCTCACGGACGAGAAGGGGGAGAAAAAGGGGGGGTGGTAACAAGCGAAAATAGGGGCTCTACAAATCCCTAACTTGTTCTTTTCACTAAAAAGTCGGGGGATTTGATGAAATCACTTTTTAACATCAGGGAAATGACCTCAAAAAGCCGTTGTTTTAACATCTTGCGTAATTGATCTTTCCCCAGGGTTTGGTGAAATCCCCTAATTTCATCATTTTCTGCACATATATAATTCCTGAGTAAATGTTTTCTGAGGGGCATGTTTTTAAAATTTTTAAAATCCTACTGATAAAAAGTCCCTTTAATAAAAAGGGAATTCATAGCCTACCCATTTTCAACTCAAACAATGTTCTGAAAAATTTTTGGGGTAACAAATGCAATTTCCCTTTGATTTCTTTCCCGAAAACGGATCTTCTATTCAATACACAAAAAGAGAACTTGAATTAAATTTAAACCTAAAAAAATCCTGTATAATTCCCAAATAAATACATTTGAAATACTCAGCTGTGATTCGGACAATTTTTCCCCGAATTTTTTGAAAGGGTGTATCTCTTGTGCCCCCCCATTTCCTACTTTTGGGGTGGAGGGGACGGGAAAGTGGACAAAACCCCTTTTATTCTATAACCAACCGAGACAAAATACGTGTTTTATTTCAAGAATATGAATGTGTTGAATATGGTATTTGAAAAAAATTATCAAACAGAAGAAGCATCGAAAAATAGTAGAATTGGGGAAGAACGTTTTGGGAAGTAAATGGGTACCTAATTGCATTGATTTGTTAAAAATTAATGATGTGAGAAAAGGAGAAAAATGGTATAGTTAAGAGTAATAAATGCTCAACTTCCAGCAATATGTTCTTCAATATTTTAATTCGAATTCACGATTAGACTAAAATAAACTCTATTTATCTTTGTTTATACACTATTGGACAAAAAAATTTCTACACCAGGAAGAAATGCGGATAACAAAATGATATTTATTGAACAAATATATTATACTACAAATAACAAGTGATTAAATTTTTAAGAAATTTGGTGCCTAGATCCGGAAGTTAGTACCAAAAATCACCTCTGGCAGTAATAACGCCATACGCCTAAAATTCAGTAAAAGTTTGGGATGGCATGTTGGTACGATAACCATCCTTCAAAACGATGCTATAGCTCATAAACGTAGTTTCTGGGGTTGGTACGACCCAATCAATACCCCAGGGAAAGACCTTTTTTATTGGTGAAGTCTGGTAATCATACAGGCCAAGATAACACCGAACTTTTTTCCATATAAAGGAAGGCCGAACAAAACGGACCACAGTCATGCATTATCCCGCTGAAACGAGGGCTTCGTATTGCTCAAATAAAGCTTAGAGCCACGGTCGTAAAAACCGTTTAACTTATGTTAAAAGTGCCATCAATGAGAAAAAAGGGGACTGGACGTGTATCAATATCATCCAAAATAAGGCTAAGTCATGGACCTCTGATGATGACGAATCACGCTGCCAATTCCTTTACCACGATGCCGCTAAACACGGATGCGATATCTTGTTTGTAGCTTGATGCTGAACCTAGATTCATCGAAAAAATGATGCCCTATTTTTTTCCCCGGTTCATCGTTGATCAAATTTAAGACGCCCTGCTTGGGTGAATCAAACGTAACCCACCATGGGTTTCCCCCGGGTTTTGTCCATGCTGCTTCAAATCATTGAACTGTTCGTGCAGGCACTGTTTGTCTTCAAACGCCCCATTCTTTACTCTGGGCCTTTACGTGGCAGCCGTCCTGGGCCATGCGGGGAACATGACTTTTTCTTGGCTGTTAGTGATAGGGGGCCATTAAGTCCGCCCGCTTTCCGTAGTACCGTCCTGAACCCATCGATTCCATATTTGCAACAGCCCACCGACGTGAGCAGTGTATTGGTTGCATAAACCGCAATTCCGGGGCACTACATTTTGACCTTTTTTTAAAATCAGAAACGTTTTGGTACGCATTTCCTTCTTTCACGAGGGATCGCTCCACCAGGGCCCAAAGTTCAAAGAACCTGTGATGAAATTCGAATAAAACATTTAAACTCATTTGGGGTTCTCTACCAGTCTTTGTCTAAAAAGGGGTGAAAAGCTAATCATTTGCATATTTCAGACCTTCTTTTTTGTCTTTTAAATTTCGCACTTTTGTCCCCTTTTTCTTTAGCTTTTTTAAAGGCCTGTGGGGGCCCCACACTTACAAAAATTAAAGAATTTACGGGGGGCGTATATTTAACGAAACTAAAAAAAGCGTAACAAATTGAGCCAACAATTCTTCAAATAAAGGGGGAAATTTTGATGTTTTTATCACCTGTATGAAGCTATAAATTCGGTAAAATGTTTTAGGCCCTTTACCAATTTTCACATTTTGTTTATTCCCATCCTTTTGAATTTTGTGCATTTCTTTTTTTTTTAAATATATGTGATCACACTTCAACAGAAAAATAGTTAAAAAGAGTAATCACCACTGCTTATTTAATAAAAAAGGGGATGATGTGTAGTCTGGATACCTGAGGCAAAACAGGTTCGTGTTGATTTCAGAAATTTTTAAAGTAGCCTCCCGTGTTACGCGCAACTTATGGAGACAGGATCAAAGAGAAAAAAGGGCCCGGGTAAGATCGTTCATGAGTCAGGATGACTGAAAATATAATTAAACCATTGTAGAGAGTTATAACAGGGTGTAATAGATTTTAGCTGTTTTGGAAACAACAAAACCAAATTTCAAGCGTTTCTCATCCCCAAAAGGGAGGAACATTTAAGATTTTCTTTTGTCCCCCTTTTTTCCTTACGGGGGCAGATGTTCACGATGTGGAGGGGAAACGTTAATGGAGCAAGGGACACTGGGAGATCTTTCTATTGATGATGGATTCCGATTCAGTTTAACCAGTGGTTTTTCTTTCCTCTCATTTGGAAAATAGAAACAAGGAACACTCTAACGAATTTCACTATCAGAGTACACCAATAATATGAGAATAAAAGTAACGTTGCTTAAGAACGTATCAAGTTGGACCAAAATCTATTCAAGGATAGGCCAGAAGATATTTTTTCTGTTTCTTTGCTAACCCTAGAAATGTTGTTTACCTTCATAAATATAAAAAGAACTTCAATTCAAGAAACAGGTGAATCATATTTGAAATAATTTGAATTAATTTCGAATAAAATATTGAATTAAAAAATGGTTGTTTTTCATTTGATTATGACGAAAATTATTTATAGAATAATTCATAATCTCTCTTGTAATGTAGAATAAAATGTCATACGCCAGACACGTTTGATCTGGTCTCAAGTGCATTTGACCTGGAATTTCACGGAGTGGAACAGAATTGTTTTCAGAGATGAGTCTCACTTAGAATTGGGCTTCTATGACCAGTCAGAATGTGCTTGGAGACATTAAAGACAGCTTTGGAAAACTCACCTAAGTATCATCAAACTTTCACACTGACAATCGGCAGAAATTATATTGATATTTGAATTTAACTCGCTTGCTAAAATATGTATGTCCACACAATCTCCTCTCCTCCAACTTTCTTAAGGTATCCGATTACGTTCGGAACCGTGATTTTGCAAAAGCATATAAATGGATGATATATATGATATTTAGTGTCACTTAGATTTGAAAATGTACATAAAATTGTTTTAAGTATATTATTACAACAAAAAATTATATAAGTGCAATATTTTGACAAAAAAGGAACTTAGAATGACCCATTTTCAAAATATTCTCCTTTTGTGAAATATGCTTCTATTATATAATACTATTTTGCCTGTGTATATAGCTCAGACCTCTGTACAGAGGCTCAACTAGAATTTTTGAAATATTTAGTTTAGAAGTTGGTTTATCCATGTTTTATACAACAACAGAGGGGAGAAACATTAAGAAAAAAACGCCGATAAAATTATTTCAAATGGTTATACCTCTGAAAATAATGTGAATTTTTTAAAAATGATAGTTAAGCCTCTGTACAGAGGTCTGAGCTATATACAGGCAAAATATTATTATAATAGAAGCATTTTTCACAAAAGGAGAACATCTTGAAAAAAAGGTTATTCTAAGTTAATTTTTTACCGAAATATTGTATTTAAATAATTGTTTTTTGTCATAATGTCCTTAAAACAATTTTATACGTGTATTTTAATCTAAGTGACACTAAATATCATGAAAATTATCCATTTATGCGCCTTTTTAAAATCACGGTTCCGAACGTAGTCGGATACCTTAACTAATGCCTGGCCGAATAACAACTTGCATTAGGGCCTGAGTGGGCCGACTCGTTATTGGTTATATTTTTCCCTTATAGCTTTGTTTCCTGAATAAAACACTTAAATTCTATGATACTGTTAGTGTTTCATTTTCAATAAATGTACATCATATTAGGATAGTTACTTCTTGCTGGGTCTCTTTTGTATATATTTGTATGTGCAGTGGCGTAACGGAGAATATTAGGACTTCCTGCAAAGTCAGGCTTTGGGCTCAAATACGAACGTGGAGTGAGTCAGACTTTAGACTCTCTTAGGATCCTGGTCCCCTCGCACAGCGGGAGTGTACGTTACACCACTGTGTATATGTGTATGTTGCAGTTTCACTGGAATTCAACATGGTATCCCTCAATTCTTTGCTGATGTAATTTTTCTTTCTTAAATTTATAATCCACAACATAATTGCTGTTAGTAAAAATTGAAGGTACTTTTTAAAGCAAAAGTTTTATTTAAGGACGTTCTGAAAAGCTAGCAGAAATGAGGCATATGATAAACAAGAATAGTCACAACTTATTGTACTCAAATTCATCTAAAATCCTTGTATTACAGGAATATGACAAACGCTGCAGATATATCGGAGGCTATAGATATTAATTTTAATAAGTATATTACAATTTAAATATAAACTTCTGAATAACCTCTAAAAACATCGTTATATTCTAGAAAAAAATTGAATACAGTTTGTCATCAGTTTTTAAGAAACTCGTGTAAGCAATTTCTAGAAATGAACTTATAGTAAGAAATTAAACTGACAGCTTAGAATAAAAACCCCATGCAATAAAGGGAAATAAATAAAAATAGAATTTAATAAAGAAGAGTTAAAATACATAAAATATATATATATATTATGAAAACACTTAAAGTTTTTCGAAGATAAAAACTTGGTTTACTTTTTAAAATATTATAATCTATAAAAGTTCTTTCAATTTGTAATTTAATTCTCATCCATAAAAATTTAAGTAAAGATAAGAATATCTTTGTATGGGAATAATCATAAGAAAATCCAATAAAAGTTTATGTGTAACAATTATGATCACAACTATTTTTTATGAAGAAATGAGTACTTTATATATCAATCAGGTCACTTCATAATGAAAGTATTCAGATTATATACATGCATATATACACATACAAATGTATATATGTGTATTGATATGGTCCTGACCATAATATATAACCTTGAATAAATAATATATTGATGCAATATGGTCGGGACCATAATAACCTTCGGCGTAATTTATATGGAGTGTAATTTTCTAGAGTAGGAGAGAGGTGAAAATATAGATTTCAACTCATTTGCGTAAAATATTTCGAAAGCCTATTTAAGGTTTTTATTTATAAATTAAAATTAGTTTTCAATCAGACATGCATAATGAAAAAGCAAAAGCTTTATATCAAGGTGTATATACATGTTATATTTTTAATTTTCTAGAAAAAAAGTATTGAATAGTTTTTTATGGCGAAAAAAAAGCAAGTTATACAAACATTTTTAATTTTTTACTGAATACATACTTTTTATTCCTTTTTGTTCAGAAAATTTCAATAAACAAAGAATTGGGGGTTGATTTTTTCCATCCCTTTAAGAGAATTTTTTTTCAGTGTTATTTCGAAGTTAGCTACAGAATATTTTCCACTCGAATATGTGTTGGGGCTTCTCGTGTGAGAGAAGTATTTCGACTTTTTGAATATGTGTTCCGCTAAATCAAATGGAGATACGTTTTTATTGGTGAATGCAATTTTAAACAATTAGTAATGGCATTTCAGTAACTGTATGTTAACATAGCAAGCACTACAAAGAAACATGAAGCTATTGAGGACAGACTTCGTAAATTTGAACCATTGTCAAGTAACAAGGACGACATCCAACCTCACTCTACGATAGCTGGCAACCTCACTCATCAAACTTACACCCATACCCAGCGTGGGAATTTCGTGCTCTGACAGATTTAACGTGCAACATATACTCCTGTGCTGACTCTTTTATGGCACTAAGACACTAACACATGATGCGAAAACATTTTAGCTAAGAAACCCACGATGTTATAAGTGATCAAGTATATGACTTGCTGAGACATATACGCAAACACAAAATATGTGTATTACATTATGTCTTATGCATTCCAAACATTCTGTGTCACTGTACAAACGACACAGAATAGAATTAAAATAAAAGACCCATTTAAGTTTTGTACATTAAGAATTCAAAATTTTGTGTTGTGGCCATGACTGACAGTAAATACTCTGAAACGCTTTGAAACTGGAAAAAAAACCTCTTCAGATGTATGTGATTTCACACTCCTTGTACACGTTATTCCAAAGTTAATCTAGTGTAACAGTGGTTGATGTACATATGTTGGTCCAGTTATTTGCTATTATCGATTATGGATATTCGATGGGCAGCAGATCAAGATAATGAAAACTTTTAGGTAACAGAGCATTCTGCTGGTAATTCAAGAAATATAGATTGTCTTGTATTACATAAAATCTCTCCTTGACATGTTGAAATTTGACCGCAGGTAAGCTATAGTGGTAAGAGGCAAGGGCATAACTTAAAACTACAAAGATCTAGCGGCGTCCATTGATTGTAATAGCATTGCGCATTAAGGGGATACAGGAACAAATTCCAAACCACTATATTATGTGAGACTTGGTATTGCGATATATTATGCTGTTTATCAATGTAACTATTGGGTGGAGATTTGTGATTTTCGTTTGAAAGACAACATCGTGTTACTGCCTTTTTCCTATTCAAATCGCTACATTGCACACTCAGATATGCCTTCAATGAAGTTTACTGCAGAGAAATGGATGACTTTCTGAAATTCCATTCTGTTTAGATAACATCGTACAGTGTGGCGCAAATTTCTGTGTGATGTTTTTAAATGTTACAAGGTGACTTGTAATTGTCATTTCCATAGTACCTCTTTCTCAATCTCGATATGATTCTAGATTAGTGCAATCTTTTTCAATGTATAATGCGTTGATTTCCTCTATATGAATGCGGACTCACTGATTTCGGTTTCGTATCACATAAGAGTGATTTCATTCAACATGTGCATCAATTTCTTGGAAGATTAATCCAAAATCTCCATGGCCACAATTATTTTTATGTTAAACTGAGAAATGACTTTGACTAGCTAATGTTTGACGTGGTATAACAAGAATTGAAAGTTGGGGAAAACAAAATTTTAAAAACCTATGCCCTGTTCTACCTCTGTATTACTTTAACCTTTTAGTACACTGATTTGCAGTGCAAATAATCCCCAGTGTTTTAAATTTTTAGCCTACAAGATATTTTCAGATGCTTCATTTGAGATGGTGAGCTATATATATTTAGATTCGTAGAAAAATGTACTAATTTTTTCTTATTCGAATTCATTATTGGATTAATTTATTTCTACATGAAATATATAGATCCATCAATAAAATTGTTAACAATTTTTTTCCTGTTAGATGGCTACATTAAATTTTTTTAAGAACAATTAAGTTAGAAAATGTGCAGGAAACGGAGGAAATAACAGTAAGACAACTTTCCAATTGTTTTAATGTACGAGGCTTGGGGAAAAAGTCATGGCAACTATTTTTTTTTTGAAGGTACCAATCCGATTAGAAAAAGGACGAGGTGTTAACTACATGTGTGGACAATGAATAGCACTGAAATATCTTAACACACTAATTAATTAATTACGGTAGTATACAGGGCCTTCACTGTGCAAAAAAGGGTGGTACACATAAAGTTTAACGGGGCCCGGGGGAAAAACCTCCCAATGAGTCCCCCCTCTGTACCCCCAACGAAAGGGGGGCCTTTTTTGCGTGCATTTTCTGCACTACGTTGCTCATCTGGGACACACGTCCTTTGAAACCCCCCCCAAACCCTGCTCGGGGGAATATTCCCAAGGGGTTTCCCCTAATTTAAATCTGACATTCCATCGTTTTTTTCCTCGAAGAACAGTATTTTGATTGTGCTCTCTCAAAACGGGTTATTTCCATCTCCGGAGACTCCCCAACTGACTGATTTCACATCCATCCGCGCGCTTACCAGCTATCACAGAGACATCTGTTGTTCTGCATAAAAATTCCTGCAGAACTTTACACCCAAAATATACGTTTGTGATCCTTTCAGTATCACAAGAAAAAAAAAATAGTTGCCATGACTTATGCCCCAACCCTCGTATTTTTTTTAAATAAATTCTTATTATGTGTAAGATATGTGTGATGAATGAAATATGCTGTATATATTTGTATATAAGATATACATGACATACTTTCATTGGCTTTTGTAATTTCATCAAATAATAATTTTATAAACTCTTTCACACACAGTACATGTTAAACTTATACAGAAAAAAATATAAATGGTAAATATTTATTTGAAGTCGAACTAAAATTGTTAAGTAAATAAATTATGAACATTTAAATAACTGTAAAATAAAGATTTTTCCATTGAGTATTTAAGCAAAAACACACGGTACTCAAGTGTTACTCTTTTATACAAAATCGCAGAAATGCAATAAAAGAAAGAAATTATGTATGGAAGGAGCAAACCGTTCACAATTCTATTAAATGATTTCAGCAAACACAATTGGAAATCACTCTATTGGAAAAATTGGAATAAATATTTTCGTATTTCCTTTCTTTATCCTCTTAAGATTATTTGGTTTCCCAATAAAATATAACTTCAAGAGGTAATTATCGAATCTTGTGAGAAAACCTAATTGGCAAGGAGTAACGAAGACTTCCTTTGCTAAATTAATTATCCTTTTCTTTCATTTTTGCTTGACTAGAAACTATACTTATTATCCAACGAAGAATGATCTGAATACCAAAATCAACGCTATGAAGTAGAAAGGGATTATTTTTCGAGAAATCTAAATGCCTTTGATTCAAATACTCGTAACATGGTTTCAGGAAAAATGTGAATTTTTTCGTCAGCATTTAATTCACTAAATGTTCTTCCTGACCAACATTGCTTCAGTTTTTGTCAAATTCTATTGCATTCTAATTTTATGTAATTCTTTTCTATCTGTAACTCAAACAATGTTTTGAATAACTCAGCCAAACAAACATAAACTTTGACATTGTCACAAAAAATGAATCATCTTTCTCTTCTACGCACCAGATAATCTTGGAATAAAGATATCAACATTAAAGTAAATTCATCTTTTTTTGCATAGTTCGGACTTTGAGTTACTATTTCTAAGCATTCAGATAGAATAAGTGAATTGCGTTGTCTTCTTTTTAAATAAATTAAACAGGAATATAATAGTTGACGAAGTACTTTGTTGGTGATATAAATCGTTAATAAGCAAAAATGCATTGCTGGTCACATAAAATGCAACACCAAAAAGGACCCGAGATATCACAGCAAAATTCATGTGGAAGGTAACATGTACAAAGATTAAACGATTGAAATTAGAGCCTCTTGAGATGTGTACATGATGACAAAATCAGTAGTTAGCTTAGCCACGATTATTAGCTGCAATCGCTTCCAAACACCTCGGCATAGAATCAAAGATGCTTTGGATGTATCTTTGGGGTACAGCAGTCCATGCGGCTTCCACATATTGCCAAAGTGGATCTGGTGTAGTAGCGGGTGGTGTATCCCGGGCCAGTCGATGTGCAAACATAGACTACACATTTTCAACTGACGATAGATCGGGAGAACAAGCAGACCAAGGAAACAATTCATTCTGATGAGTAAAGAACTCTTGAACATTGAGTGCCACGTGTGGTAAAGCGTTATCCTGTTGGAATATGGCTGATGGCAAGCGCTGAATGTATGGAAGGACCACGGGCTCCAACACCTCAGAGATGTAGTGTACCGGCAATGCGTACTAGAGGGGTGAGGAAGTGAAATCCAGCACCGCCCCAACCATGATACGGGGTGCAGGACCACTGTGGCGATGCATAACACAACAGTTCAGCAGCCTCTCACCACGGTGTCTCCAAACTCGAATTCGACCCCCGTGATGTTGCAAGCAGAAGCGGGATTCGTCAGTAAACACAATGTCATTCGATTCCGTTATCCATGTCCGCCGTTCATCGCACCAATTGGTGTCACAAACGCCTGTGGCTTCTGCCAAGGACAAACGAAGCAATGGACGCCTTGCGGACATTCCATTCCAATGGTACGAGTGGAGTACGAGTTCCAATGGTATGAGTAGATACCGAATGATGCGTAACATACTGAATCTGTTGTGCTAGGTTTTGTGATATGGATGCTCTATCCATCACTGCCATGGGAACAATCCGCCTGTCATCACGAGCAGTAGTGCAACGAGGTGGGTGCGATTGACAGAATTGGCCCGTTGTTTCCTTCTGCATCCAGCGATGAGAGATCCGCAATTTCCTCCAAACAAAATTTTTCCGCCTTCGATTCTAGACCACATTCCGTAACTCTAAAATTGGAGAAAAATTGTTGCTTAGATTTGAATAAACACGGTAATTATATATTAAAATAATTCGTGACTCAACATTTTTGTGCGATGAAAAATATGTAATAAGAAACGTGTGATCTTAAACACTCTTAAGTAATAAGATTTAAAATAATCTTAAGTGCTTAAGTAATAAACTAAGCAACATTTAAATTAAATGGTATCTAGGCTGTGTGTTTTCGCCATATGTATGAGAGCGTGAACTTAACGCGCAGCACATTTTCAGACAGAAAAAAAAAATGCTGCAATTTTTATAAAAACTTGTCACATTGTAACTCATGTATTTGTTTATAATATAGTATTTTTTAAATTTCAAAATATTTCATATATAATTAGTTTTTCCTTTTAAAATGTCAAAGGGTAGCTTTTTTAACATTACGGTATAGGAGAAAAAATATGAAACACATTTTATAAAAGAAAAAATGTGTCAACTAGGATAAAAATTAGTAATATGAAAAAATAAGTGATTCTATACAGGATAGTGAAGCCAGAATATAGTATTAACGTTCGAGTGCCTTTTACATATAAAAAATATTCTTAATTTGGGTCCTATTTTTTAGCATTAGCCGAAGACTGCCTTAAACATAAAGACTCGATCACAAAAATGAGTAAAGCATTGTTAGGGAAAGCCAAACCATATTCTTTGTTCAATAAATTAAAAATTTTAAAAAGAAATGCTTGTTTCTTACGGCATTATTAAAACTGGTATATTTGTTGCATTTTCACATTTTTTTTTTCATTTTAGGAATTCTACTAAAAGAAATCAGGGAAAGATATTTTAAAATATTTAGATTCATTTTAATAAAAATGCTTTAACTTAAAGGCCTGGATCTCATCAGCCTAAATTGTTAGAAAAAAAGAATGTTTTTTTTTTTTTTTAAATAAACTGAATTCATATTTACAAATATTTACAAAGTTTTTCTCTAATTTTTAATTTACAAAATGGAATTCCTCCCCCCTCCCAAGAACAAATTCTAAAATCTTCATGGGATGTTATAAAGGAATATTTAAGGTCGTAAATTTCACGGCAGATGATATTCAAGGAGATTCGGAATAACTAGTTATCAAGATTATCGTACGAAGTAACTAAATTTGCTGCACATCAAACTCAATTAAGTTTACACAGTGGTAAAATATGGAACGTAGAGAAGCAAGGTATCACCTTAAGTTTTGTCGTGTAGCGTGTTTCGAATTTGATGTCGTTAATCAAATGTCAATTATGTTGTTATCTAAGTAAGGTATTAAAAAATAAACAAATAAAAAAATTTCAAACTTTTACTAAAAAATATATATACGGTTAAATTTGAAAGGAAATTCAATGTACTAGTACATATATTCTTTCTAATATAATATTATCTAATAATTTCTTCTTCAATTGCTCGACATCCCTGGGTGGGCCCTGGCCTTCTCTTGGAATTTTCGCCAGGCATCTCTACTTTTAGTAACTGTTTTCTAGTTTTTGACCTTTAAAATATTTTGGTCTTTTTCGACACAGTCAATCCATCTTAACGGATGTCTACCCTGAGATCTATTTCCCATGGGCTTTGCCAAAAATATTTTTTTGCAGCAACGATCTTCATTTATTCTAGTCAGATGACCAGCTCATTTAAGTTTCTGTAATTTGACAAATTTTACAATATCAAGTTGTTTGCAAATTTTGTAGAGTTTTTAGTTATATCCTCTTCTCCATGATCCATTTCAAATGGTGTCCACCAAGAATGCAGCGTATGATCTTTCTCTCGAAAGTTCCTAAAGATTCCTCATCACGTAAAGTCAATGGCCAAGTCTCTGATGCATAAGTCTGGACAGATCTTTTAAGACTTTTGTAAAGAAGCAATTTAGTTCTTAATTTGAGAAAACTGGATTTTAAATAACTTTTCAAGGCATAAAAACGTTTATTTGCAGCAATGATACTCGTATAAATTTCTGGGGCCAGTTCATTTTTATTATTTATCTCAGTTCCCAAATACGTAACACTATTAACTTTTTCAAATTTATAATTGCCAATTTCTATAAGACTAAGTTGTAAGTCGAACTTTATATAAACAAGGTAAATATTTAGTTTTATTCTCGTTTACAGATAAGTTAATTCTTTTAGCACTTCGTTCTAGTGCCATAAATGCCTCTTCAAAAACTGGTGCTGTTCAGGCAATAATGCCAATGTGTATCTAATAATTTATTACAGTAATAAATCCTTACGATGCAAAACTTTTCCTAAACTAGTAATGATATTTTATGTGAGTTTATACTTAACACCGACTTTTCCGAATTCTACATATTTTGAATCTAGTATATAGTATGTATCTATATATAGATGGGTCAATAATTTATCTAGAGTTTCACTTATTCAGAAGTAACTGAGAAGTTCCTACGAAGTTTATGTTAATTGAAATGAATGACATCTTGAACATTCAGGAATACGATTAACATGCATTAAGAGTTAGTTTTGAGTTCGATGATCCACGCGATGCTTACTACTATTAATAAATGCTTCGTTAGTTACTTGATGCATATTCATATCTAAATATTATTTTAAGTTTGGAATATGTTGTGGAATATATCATAGATATTTAAACTAATAATATATATATACATAATGAATGATGCTAACCCAAAATAGATTTGGATTCCTTTTTCGTAACTTGAAATTTATTCTAATTTTGAGGATAAAGAATGTATTTTTGAATAAATGTCCATTTATTATATTGAATGCGTACTTTTGTAAAAGTCAAAATTTGAGTTAAACATACTAAAAATAAAAACACTAATAGTGTTCCAAAATTAATTTGATACATATTTAAAGCATAAAGAGTTTTTTAAAGCATTTATTTTGATTATTCCTGCCAATTTAGCTATAATTTGTTCTTTAAAAAAAATTAAAAATCCATATTGGATTAACAATGCTTTTATTTTGAAGCTTAAGAAACGAATCTCTTAAGCAGTTAAGCGTAATTAAAAATATGCATACTCAACAATTAAATTTTGCAAAATTGATTTAATTCGTTAATTTCTGCCTATTTATAAAAATTTCAATATATGAAATATATATATTTTCAATATATATATACTTTCTCACCCCGAGAGCTAAATGAGGTTTTTGAGATTAAAATGACCACCGTTATTTTCCTTTGATAGTTTTTCGACAGACATTTTTCAAATATATATATTTTGTTTCCCCTTCCCCCCAAAATATCAATGTGTTGAATTTTCTATCACAGAGTATAAAATCTGAAATATATTTACAGAATGAATATAACTTAAATTTTCTTATGAATGGCATTAGGAAACTAAAGAGGGTCTGTAGATTGCCACCAAAATTTGGTATATAGATTACACACACTAGACACCTTACAAAATAAAATAATAAAATCTCAAAGTAAACAAATAATAAAAATAATAAATAAATGTTCGTTGTGCTTAGAAAAATAGCAATTTGAAAGTAGGAAACGACGCACCTGAAATGCATAAATAATTTGATCATTTATTAACTAATTTTTGACCACATTTAAATAATCTTATTGAATAAAGGAAGAGGACCTACAGTATGTCTGTTCTGAATGAAAAAGATAAAAATTCTCAAGAGCAGATTATGTATGATCAAATGTAACAAGTGAAGCACTTAATCAAGTTAAAGATGATATAATGACATTTTTCAATGGGGCCATTATCATGCACCTGTATACTTTCAGGGTGATGGACAAAAGGCTCAACAACAGATCATAACTGGTCTAGTGTGATGTATAGAACATGAAGTGTAAGACAATTCTTTGAACCAACGTCAAAACCCATCTACGATGAAACCAATAGTTGATTTCTTAATAACATAATATCGCACTGAGTCGACTCTTTTTCGCTGAACTGATGGGCATCCTATACTTTTCTAGGTCTTACACTGTATTGCTTATAAGTTTTGTTCTGAATTGTTTATGCATTCCATGAGCTGGATAGGGCATGGATATTTTAAGTGCTATTTGTCTAAGTTTAATCTAATTGGTAGTGATATTTTTTCTTGTAGTCAGGATGCTGAAACCGTGGGGCATGCTTTGCTGTACCATAATCTATTTTTGCAAAAGAGAAAACTTTAAAAGGAATTGAAACGCTTAGGTATTTCCTGGCCACCTGTGTGTTTTGTTGGTCAATTGTACTGAAAGTCTTAATGTCTTAAGAAATTTTGTTTTCTGAATAGATTTTTAAAGTTTTATAGGTACCTCCCCCTTTTTTATATTTGTGTATTTCCTCCCTATTTTTTTATTTTATATTTGTATCTTAAATGTTTTCCTTAATTTTGTTTTAATTATATGATGTTGTTACCACATACATCTGTAAGCTTCATCATATGCAATGTAGATCATACGGAGTTTTGTAAATAAATTAACTAAAAGTAATGTTCTCTTTTCTCTTGAGAAGGGCCACCAATTCTACATTTTTGTGCTGTTTTTTTACTTTCCTTTAACATATCTCGAGAATAGAATTTGTTCTCTTGTTTTATGTGTAGAATAATGTTTACCAGCGAAAGATTGAGTGTTTATTAACCTCTAACACTATGGGACAACATGATTAATTTAAAAAAAACGTTCTGTTTTCTCTTAAAAAGTGCCACCTGTTCCACATTTCTGTGTGATTTTTTTACATTCCTCGAACATATCTCAAGAATAGCTTATATGTCAAATTTAGTCATAATTTTCTCTCTTGTTTTAGGTGTAGGATAATGTTTACCAGCGAAATCTTGAGTGTTTATTAACCTCTAACACTATGGGACAACATGATCGCGTTACTGTTGAAGGGCATCGTAATTTTGAGCAACAGTCAAGAGACGTGGATGATACCAGAGTTACACACTCCACTCTCCAAACTACCACAACACATTAACATGAGAATTTTGAGCCCCTCAACGTGGTGGATTCTTAATGTAAAAAGTTTCAGTATAAGCGATCCGTTTTAAAAATTAAAATAAATGAAATAATTTATTATTTATATCAATTATGCATATATTTTGTTTCATTTTATCCAGTTTGGATAATATAGTTTAAGATTAAATACCGAATTTTCTAATTGTAACTATCGAATTAATAATCGAATTTAATTCAGAATTGTCCTAATTAATTTGGAAGTTCTGCTTCTTGATTTCTCAGTTATGTATTTATTATTGCTTCGGAATAATTAGAACACAGAGCCAATCATTTCGAATAAAATCACAGATCTAAGCTAAGCTTGTTTAATTTGATTTTTATTTTTCATAACAGATTACAAATATTTCTTTTTTCAAATGCTTATTCATTATTAATTATTAGGGTCATTGCTTGAATAAAAAAAAGCATTTGAACAGCTTACAATAAGGATACTTAAATTTTTACCGAGTTGCAGCCATGATTGTAATTAAAATCATAATTTACTTTCAAACAAGATTACTAAAAGAAGAGCTTTTTAAAGATAATTTTGACTAAGAGTGTTTCTTTCCGATTAAAGTACTTTGAACACAACTAAAACACTAATTTTGTACCACTGATACTTACATGTTTACTAGATTCCTAAATACATTCATATGAAACATTGATTTTGATTGTTCGTACGAATGTTTATATTAATTTTATAATTTCTGGTATAAGAAAAGACAGATGTATAATTTTAAATAAATGAATACTTATATATCTTATATGTATAAAAAAATGGTGTGTAAATGTTTACTAATTCCTTTTCTTTCAGGAGCAATTTTTAGGACCTCTTTGCATTATTCTGTTTAAATTATCATGTTGCGGAATGAAATTTAAAAAATACTTGCTTAAAGAAAAATAATAATTTATGCTAGCAGAAAATAAAATTTATATACAATGAAGGACTTGTGCAGGATAAACTAAATTTATGAGACGTGTTCGCACATCTGAAAGATTGCGTCTATTCAGATTTTGTTCTAGATGAATGGTAGAGGTAAGTAGCGTCAATATGGAACTTTATATCATGCTTTTTTAAATATGAAATGTAAACTTCATGAGCACTTTTTATCTTCCGTGTTGAGCATTGTGAGCTAGAATTCAGTCAAGAACGTTCTTAAGAAGATGAAGAAGGCGATATCACAGCAATATACTGAGTTTCTTCGTGGTCGTGTAGAAGGACCATGGGAAATTAGATTTTCTTTTCACGATTTTGCAGAAGCACTTCTCAGGACGTATTTACTCTGCAGGATAGTGTTCAGATAGCGGTTGTTAGCGAAAATAACTATCTCAGAAAGACCAGGGCTTTACCGACAGGAATGACCACAGTATTCGCCTCACTGCTGCAGAATATTATACTACATATGCAACAGAATTTCGAATTTTTTCAACATAGTTCATTGTAATTAATCAAATACTCAAAGACACCGGTTTTCTATAGTGTTCTTTCTATTAATTTCATTGGAGGCTGAATGTAGATTTGTTGTGTTGTCAAAAGAGAGTCCTTCTTGTCATGTTTTCAACGATGACTATATGTCAGAAGAAGGCAGGAAAGCAATTGGAACAAAACTGTTG
>BMAV01005191.1:228190-248363 GCA_019973955.1 Trichonephila inaurata madagascariensis
ATATCTATTTTACCTAAACAGGAGATACAAACTAGGGAACAATTTCCTATGACGGTATATGAGCCCTCTCTTCATCATTATTCTAAGATTTTTAATAAAAAATATGTACGTAATACTGATAATCAAACCAATTGTGCTGCTATTCTTGATCCCTATTCTAAGGAGCAATTTTCATCTGAGTAACACAGTCACCGTATGGCTTCTGCCACCAAACCATGCTTTAAAGAGTGTCGATTTGTTGTCATGACCTACAATATCACAAAATCCTTCTACCGTTCAATATGTATTTATGGACAAATCTAACCTCATCCACAATCAGTGTTGAGGTTACTGATTGGACTGATGCAGTGCAAAGGACTCAAAACTCCCTCTTACAAATTAACAGGTGACACCTGTTATGCACGTATGCTTGCTATAAAAATCGTGGTTGCATAAGTTATTAATGTACGACAATTTCACTTTTGATATGGCTCCTATCATGCGTTTTTAAAGTATGAATTTTAATTATAAATGATGTGTTAACTAAACACATGTTTCTTTGGGTTTTATTTATGTAAATAAGCTTATTTTGTGTTAATTTGTTTTGTTTTTATTGTTTTTTATTTTGACTCTGTAAATGCACTGCAGCTATCTCAAAAGATAGTCTCGTGTGAAATTTATTATTTCGTTTAAATGACAGCAATTAGTTAAATAGTAAAAATTATTTCTAGGGAATGTAGTCACAGTTTATGAATGGGACTTTTTTTAAATGGCCATGATATATATATAAAATAACATGCAATAACAACGATAAATACAAAAATTTATTTTAGATACGTTTATAAACGTTATGTAGATTTTACTTTCAACAATTATTCAAGCAATCAAATTTGAAATTGTTAAATATTTATTTAAAATCTGTTCTTAAAAGTAACATAATATCATATTTTGCTAAAAGTAACTTTATAAAATGTAGTTATATTAATATATCGGGTTTTTTTAATGAATTTTTAAATGAATAAAATCATAAAAATCTTTCTCATGTTTTAGTTTTCCTGAAAAATGGGGCATTATTACACGAATCCTCAACAGGACATTTACTGAAAAACCAATGTATTTTCCTGTTCATTTATTTTAGACTGTTTTGAATATTTATATCATTGGATTCCTCTAAAATATTTATAATCTGAATAAATTAAACCCCATGCATAATTATTATTAGCATACATCTTAAAATTTCTGTTGATATTGAAGCTTTTGAAGTCTTAAATATGTACACATAGAAAAAATTTAATACTGTCTCATAAAAATATCAGCTTTTTGTTGAAATAAATAAATGTTAATATAATACTCAAGTTTTGAATCTTTTTTGCAGTACTCATAGTAGAAGAAAAAAATAGAACAAATCCACAGGATACATGAATTTCCAAGAAAATATAATTTAAGAAATGAGATTACGTCTTTTATTTATCTAGAAAATACAATATGCAATTCTGAAATTAAAAACAGTTGTAACGAAGAAAACTGAAAGTAGAAAAAGCCTTCCTTAGTCTGTGAAAATGAAAGATAATTGCGGTACTCAAATTGCTTCTGAAGTAAATCACGAACAAAGACTACTCTTCAAAAGCGTTTATTTTGTTTTAGTTTATTCAATGAGAAATAAAAAAAAATATGAGCTAGAATATTCAAAGCTATTGCAATACCAAAATTTACGTTTATTATTCAGTAAATAAATTATTGATGAAATCCTTTTCATTCAGAACACAAAACAAGATGACCAATTTATTTTATAACTATTTTGAAAATGGATAAGAGCAAATGTTGAGCTGAAATCTTTATTCTTATTATAGATCTAAAAATGCTTTAAATGCGTTCATTTTGAAAAAAAAAAGCACTGTATAATGATACTATAAAAATATGAGTTTAAAATAAAAATTGTTTCACATATCATAAATTTATATTCAAGTATTTATATGCAATGAAAAATCTATAGTAAGCGAGTAATTAAATTCTGTATGTATTGAATTTTTACACATTTTATTTTCATTTTTACTTGTACTTCTAATTAAATATGATCTCCTAAATAAATTTATATTTTGTAATGATACTGTTTTGAAGACGTATTTGAAGCAAATAGTAATTTAAAGTGTTCCCGTTCTTACGCAAATCCTTTTTCTTGACAATCCTAAGTTTAGAAGTTTTTTATTGCTTAATTTTCTATAACTGAAATTCAATATGTGATCTGGAAATAATCAAAAATAAAGGTAAATACCTGAAATTTTTCAAAATATTTTAATAAATAATTTGAATTATTTAAAATAAATTACAAAATTTAGAACTATTTAAATTGCATATTGTAAAACTATTACTTATATTTTTGAATTTGGACACATAAAATGTGTGTTTATAATCATAGTTATTCTCTGCTTTTAATATACTTTTTAAGGTATCCGACTACGTTCGGAACCGTGATTTTAAAAAGGCGCATAGATGGATAATTTTCATGATAATTAGTGTCACTTAGATTAGAATACATGTATAAAATTGTTTTAAGGACATTTTGACAAAAAAAAAAATTGATTTAAATACAATATTTCGGCTAAAAATTAACTTAGAGTAATTTTTTTTCAAAATGTTCTCCTTTTGTGAAAAATGCTTCTATTATAATAATATTTTGTCTGTATATAGCTCAGACCTCTATCTAGAGGCTCAACTATGATTTTTGAAAAATTCACATTATTTTTAGAGTTAAAACCAATTGAAATAATTATCGGCGTTTTTTTCTTAAAATTTCTACCCTCTGTTGTAAAATATGGATAAACCCACTTCTAAGTTATATATTTCAAAAATTCTAGTTGAGCCTCTTTACAGAGGTCTGAGCTATATGCAGGCAAAATATTGTTATAATAGAAGTATTTTCCACAAAAGGAGAATATTTTGAAAATGGGTCATTCTATGTTCATTTTTTGTAAAAATATTGTACTTAAATGACTTTTTATTGTAATACTATTCTTAAAACAATTTTATACATGTATTCTAATCTAAGTGACACTAAATATCATGAAAATTATCCATTTATGCGAATTTTTAAAATCACGGCTCCAAACGTAGTCGGATACCTTAATCCATGCAATTTTAAGACAAAATAATTAGTTGCTTAAATAATATTAAAAGAAAACCCATAATATAAACATTATCATACATAGGATTAATAGTTTCATAAATTTTAATTCTAAAACATAACTTAACAATTACTTTTCTTTATTTAAAAATTATAATTTCTTAAAAATTTTAATACTTATTTAATTTTGATATAAATATCTAGAATTACTTAATTTTTCTTAAAATTCTTATACTGAATTATGTATATATAATATAAAAATTTTTGATAAATATTTAGTTTAAATCTAATTGCATTAGAAAAAAAAATGCATTGAGAATATTCAGTTGGGTATCTAGTAGAGAAATATTCTTGAACAGAAATTTTAGCAATCTCCTAAAATTATATATATATATATGATATTTCTTTTAAATAGAACCACCAAAATGCAACTAAATGTAAAGCCTTAATTAATAAGTGAAATTATATTATGTGAGAACAACCAATTAACTTAATAATAAGATATCTCTCCAATGAATTAGAAATATTTCTTTTAGAACATATTGGATTAAGAATATCTATTTTTATGTCCTATCACTTTGAAGATCATGTTTATTTCCCGATAGAGCATAGCAGAATTCCAAGAATAGATGATAGTCAAAATTTATGAATTAATCTAATTGGCAAGAATGGGAGTTACAAAAAACTATTTACTAATTTAATTATGCTTCTTTCGTACTCTTGTATGAAGAAATGCTGAGATATCTGCTTAGTCCCTGGAAATGTGCTGGATGTTTTAAATGCTAAATACAAAGTCCTGAAGAAGAAAGTGTCTAATTAGCATTAATTCCAAAAGCATTTATTTAAGGTAAAACATACATTTTTACATAATTCATTTCGTTAGTGCTGTATCTGCCACGAGATATTAAGTTACTTTATATTATTCTTTTTTTTTTCTTATTAACTATTCGAAGTTAGGTGTTATTTGAAATTAATAGCTTAGAGTGTTTCTATTTAAATTATATATAAGGCTCTAATTTACACAAGATATAATATGAGCAAAAATTAATATTATTAACTAGATTAATTCACTAAACTCTTACTTTAAAAAATAGCTCTAACACTATTATTGTTCCTGAGTACTGCATATTGTTTTTTATTAGCTTCAGTCTGGAAAAAAGTTAAAATAGCTATTAATCCTCACAAATTTTGCTTTTGTAACCAGCATTGGATAGCATCACATTGTATTTTCTGAGCTTTAAATAAAAATATCTATTTAATTCGAGTTTTTCATTTACATTAACATAAAACACAAATACATATGCAACAAAAATTACTTTTTTCACTAAAATTGGAGTACATTACTACAAATAATTAAAAAAGGAATTTTTTACGTTTACGAGATTCATGTTGAAACTGAAAATCATTAATCAGCCCCTGAATGTAATCTCCCATCATGTTTTCATTATACTGGTATTAGTAGTGAGAGACGTGTTCAAATGAAAATGATTTGAAGCGTCACATGCAAACAGTTTTTTCTATGTATTTTCGAGGAAAAAATGCGATAACGAAGGTGTATGTACCACGCACGCCCGTGTTCAAGAAGATTTGTGATAACTGCATTCGTAAGGAAGTGACATTCATTTAAAAATGGCTGGAGTGGATGTAACTGCGTCCAAAACAGATCAGGAAGCTGCAATAAAATTTTTAACACTGAAAGGGTGTTAGTCGATGCATATTCATTGCAGAATGCTGGCTTTGATTCGTTGACACGTGTGTGTCGAAGCCCACGGGGAAAAGGTGGGCGAGAATATTTAGCGATGTTCGACATTAGACAAGGGACTTGCCGCGTCTCGGTCAGGCGCACAAAGTTGTGACGGAGAAGCTGATTAAGGCAGTGTTTCTCGAACTGTGGCGGGCGTCCCCCAGGTGGGGCGTGATACTCCTACAAGGTGGCAAGTTGAAAACAAGATTATTTTAAAAAATTATTAATTGATTAAAAGAAATTAAACAACGTATATTCTGACATAATAAAAAATAAAGTACACATTTACACTGGCATAATACACTTATAAATATATCTCAGTACCTCGCAATATATTTTATAATTTATTTAGCAATACTAAGTTAAGAAGAATTTTATAAATGGCTTGGCCATGGGCTTGTCGTATATAAAATTATATGCAAGAATTAACATTGATCTTGATAATTAATCCCTTAAATACCGATTAAAAATTACATCATTCACTCCCCAATGCCAACCTTTAACACGTAAGCGAGCGTATGTGGTGTATTGGGAGGGGGGGAGTAGAAAAAGAATCATATATAAGTAAATCTTCTAAAATAAGTAAATCCGTCGCAAACAATGTCAGGGCCTTTCATAAAATTCCAAAGTCTTCGGAATAATTTTATGGATAGCAGTGCAGAGAAAAGATCGTACTTCGGAAATACGTATATATACGTCCGGGGCATTTAACGCATTGGCTGAGTGAGACGTTTATATACGCCGATGACACTTAAGAGGTTAAAGTCGTATTGTAGTTTCAGCGTAAAAGTAAAGTATTATTGAATTCGATACATTGTTATTGGATGGAGAGGAGGGTGCGAAGAAAATTATGATTGAATATTGGGTCGCAAATATTGAAAGTTTGAGAAACACTGGATTACGGACATTGACACTGCAAGCAAGGGAAATCGACGTCGAAATATTCGTGTCATCGCAAATGACTTCAACGTTTCCATCGGTACTTCTCCCAATATTTTCACCAACGTTCTGAAGCATCGAAAAGTTTGTTACCAATGGGTACCCCACATGCTGTCCGAACACCGAAAGAAAACAGTGAATGGGCCTGAGCTTACAGCATTTGTTGCGCTAAAGGGATGACAGTTGCGAATTTCTGCAACACATAGTGGCAGGGGATGAAACCTGGTGTCACCACTTCCAAACGGAAAAGAAATCCATCAGCATGCAATGGAAACATCCCGACTCACCTAGGCCCAAAATATTCAAAGCTCAGCAATAAGCAAAGAAGGGGATCTTGACGGCATTTTTCGATATGCAAGGACCATGGTTCATAAGGTTCCAAGATCAACCGACATCGTTCTTCGCGGGCGGAATTCGTAACCTTCCTACGCAATAGGACGTCTGCCTAAACACCAAGAGTGGTTTCTTTTAACAAACTTTGTATGCATCTCACTCATTAATTATTGTTGTTTCTATTTATGCATTTGTGTGTTTCATTTATGTCCCTTCACAACTCATGGATACACAACTGAAATCACTTTCATATGAACACCAGTTATATGTTCGAAGTTCAATATATCTTAATGAGAAAAAGCTTGCCTTTCTCTTCCGATTACGCTTCCATGATATTTCTAAATTTATCTAGGTGGACATCAGCACATGAGCTTTCAATAATATGCTTCCTTCCTATATTTTTCGTAGTTCTTTAACAGAGAATTAACCAATTTCAATACCTTTCGGATTTATGATTGCTCAATAAGCTCCTGGTCACTAAAACAAAACTGTAACGAGCCGCTTTTTACCTTTTTACCGTGTTCATTGGAAAATAATTCGCACACCAGGAGATATACCTTAGTTGAATTTTGTTTTAGGCAGTATAGGAAAGAATTCTTAAGGGCTGCTTATTTTTTATCCAAAGCTTTGAAAAGTTGCTTGATTAACCTGAATTTAATATGAAGACAATGTATTTCCACCTTCTGTGTGGATCTACTACTGACTTTGAAATGAAGTAGGAAAATTCTCTGGGACTCCAGTTCCATATGCTGTAGTATGTTTGGATGTTTTTGTTGCTAAAAGAGGATTTTTAAAAAAATAGCAAGGAAACTTAGTTAATAAATGTAATTTTCACATCTGAATTTCAAAATTTTATTTAATTTGTTCTGAAAGCGCAACCAATGCTAGCATATGTAAATATGCCTTTCAAGAAGCAAAATAAAAAGATTTCTACATAAAAACATTAGAAAAATTAAGATATATATAACAATTTATATTTCAAGCGCATAATATAAATATTAGACTCGTTATTCAAAATAAATTTTTAGTAAACCATAAAAATAAAATAAAACAAAAACTGTAGACGTATTTTAAAAACCATAAATATTTTATATTTACTTTTTAAAATTTCAGTGTTTTCATAGATTCTAGAGCACTAACTGTTATAATTGTATGTATATTTACGTATTAGTTTGAGGTCTTAATTACGTAAGTTGATAACATTCCATTTTGCATTTCTCGCAAGTAAAATAAGGTACGCTAACAAACATGCCGAAGTACTCTCTGTAGACTTCACACACTCTCTTTAGACCTTAAACATTTTCTTAACTCGTCACTTCTCACGCAGGGTATGTCACACCCACCACCTAATTTTTTTTAAAACTCCGTCTAAACTTCTTTCGGAGAATGAATATTTGATCGTGTAGCTGAATTTAAGGTCATATCCTTTGAGGAGCCTTAGCTTGTAGGTGAATTCTAAATAAATATCTTTGGATGTCTCCTCTTCGGTTATGTCATACCTACGCATGAATCGCCGTTACAGTTCTAAATGCATGAGCACGCTTTAAAATCTTTCTTATGCAATAGCATATTATTGTAATGATGAAGAAATGTGATATTTAAGTTATTTAATAGATGCAGTATTTAATAGAGATATAGTGCAATAGTATTTTTGGATAAAGAAAGTCTCTTTGCGGGGATGATGAGGAAGCATGGAATGATGAAGAGTATAAAAGCAAGTATGATTCCTCTACTTAAGTATATCTTGAAAATTTAACCGAGGGAGCAATTATCGTCTTTGATAAAATGACCACATCATATTCAATGGCTAGAAAATGTAATGATTAGCCTATGACAACATTTTTTATGTTGTTGAACGTTGCGACAATAAATGCGCAAATTATTTTGTTAAGTACTCAGAAGCCACCTACTAAACATCGAACCAGATGCTGATTTCTGAAGTGTTTTGGATTTCGATTTACATAAGAATGTAGAAAATATCAAGTAAGCTCTACGAAATTAGAAAGAAAAAAAAAAACTAATATCTAGTGAAAAGATTGCAATCACTCACGACGAAGATTAAAGGAGGGTATAAACAATGTGCTGAATTCCTTAATAAAAAGAACAGAAAAAATAATTTACGTGTGGTAAGTGTAATTAACATATTGTATTTCCTACTTTTCTTTCTTTTTTATATTTGTATGCTAATTTTACTTTAAAAACAGAATGTAAACACCCTTTGGGTATAGATACCCTGCGGGTGAAATTACGTTCATTTGTTTTTGCGCGTGAAGTGACGGGTAAATAAACAGCTCGAAGACAAAAATATTTCTGCTATATCATGGCAGCCTCTTAGCCATGACAGCCTTATCAAACGTTTATCCATTAAGGCCTCTACATCTAATCTTATTGGCTTCTAGGTACAGGATTTATGATATTGCTGCTATCAGAATTCCAAGTACAGTTCATTTCACTTATAAAGAATACTAGTTTTTGCTGCAGCACGTACTAAGTAACCTCATTCGTTCATTATGAATAAAACAAGTGTACTGGAACAGAGTAACTCTCAAATATCCTTGGCCCTATTAAAAAAATAAGAATACTAGAAATTTTATAAATTTTAAGGGCACAAAAAAAGTTAGGAAGTAACGATTTTTACAAAATAGCAGAAACAAAAATGGTTACGTAGTGTAATACAAAAAAGAATTTTGCTTTGATGTAAATCAGCGTTTCTCAAACTGTAGGCGTGCCCCCCTTGGGTGCGTGACAACTCTACAAGGGGGGCGCGAGCATATTGAAAAGTCAAAATCAAAAGATTAATTTAAAAAATTATTAATTTACTGTGTGTGAAAGTAAACAAACAAAATACATTCTGACATAAAAATAAAATACACTTTTAGACTGAGTATTACATTTATAAATATATCAGAAAATAATAAATATATTTATAAAATCATCAGAAATACATATATAATAAACTATAAGAAATACATATATTTATAAATATATGCATTTTATAATTAATTTACCAATACTAAGTTAAGAACATGTTTAATAATTACCAGTGACCCATGGGATTGTCATATATAAAATTGTATACAAAAATTAACACTGCTCTTGATAATTCGTACGATTTATAATAAATCCCTTAACTACCAATTAAAAGTTAAGGGGAGAAAAGGAATAAATAAAAGCAGTTTTTCTATTGCTTTTATTTATTCCTTTTCTGAGCCTCTGAAATGCGTAAATTCAACGCAAACACTGTCAAGGTCATTTTGTTTAATTTCAAAGCTTTCGAAATAATTTTATGGATAACAGTGCACAAAAAAGATCGTACTTCGAAAAGACGTATATATACGTCCTGTGCAATTAAGCGCACTTGAGTGAGACGTTATATACGCCAGTGGCACTTAAGAGGTTAAAGTCGTATCATAGTTTTAACATCAAAATATAGTATTATTGAATTCAATATAGTGTTATTGTATGATGGGGGCGGGATGAAAGTTCTGATTGAATATTGGGTATCAAATATTAAAACTTTGAGAAGCACTGATGTAAATTTAAATTGAAATGTATTGAGAGATAGGAAATGATAAGGTAAGTTGCATCTGAAGGATTCTAAACTCATTTACATTAGAACAGTTAGTATATTATTCATAAAAGTCACGAAAATGCTTACAAAACTAAAATCTTTTAATCCATAGATTACAAATATTTTAGTTCTTTTTAGAAAATTGGAAACTTTTAACTCATTGCATAATATTCCTTTAATATATTGATAAAACCTTCTGACACCACCTCAAAATTTAGATAGGTGACTATTATTTGTATATGCACTGATGTGAAAACAAAGAATATTAGCAGCTCTAACAAAAATGAAAATTATTTTAAATCTCATTAATTTGCTAAGTATTCTTAAATTAATTTCCAATCTTTATAAAATATTAACAAAAAACTAACATCAATTGCAATATTTTTTTTTATTTGTCTTCATATAAAGTATCTATAACTTGTTGATCGATCTACTTTATATTTTATGACATATTCTTCAAGTATAAGGTGGGTTTCTTAAAAGCATCATCACTGTCAAGAATATTTGAAGACCCCTGCTTTAGATAGCGAACGCTGGAAATTTGGAAGAAATAGAACATGATATAGGAAAAAAATATATTTATGGATGAAACATTTGAAGTTCCAAGCTCAAACAATCTTTTGCACCAAAATTGACAAATAAAAAAATGATCTTTTCATTCATAAATGAATGCATTTTTTTACGATTTAATTTCAAAAGTTAAGACTTTTCATAATTAATCCATATGTAGTAGGAGAATCTGTGATCCCTAACTGAATCAACGAGTAAGAGTCAATATTTTTTTTGAACATTTAGAAAATTCGAGTGGGCAAAAGGAGTCACGTTATCTTCTTAAATCAATATAGACTGTGAAAATACTTCATGATGGGAGACGTAAAATTGCGAGAAAGTAGTGGGAGTTTTCAGCGTAGGATTTATTAAAAGTTGGTTAAAATATGAAAGGTAAATTTCAGATAATTTTTACTGTTAGTGGAAAAATAATAGATCTTGACTAGCTAATTTAACTACTGCTTAATACCCAGAAAAGAAAATCAAGAGTATAATTTGAATGAGAGATTAATCAAAAGCCCTTGAAACTTAAGAAATATCAGATGATAGCTCAACTTTTATACGACTTAAAGGATTTGTAGAGTAAACATAAAATAGTTTTGATTTCATGTAATTCAGAAGCCGTTTTGTGTGACTAGTGAAAGGATTTGATACTATCAACAAATGTACGCTTATGATGTATAACAATTTAATTAAAATTATATTTGTAATTTAAAATCACTGCATCTTGCGGAAATAAACTTATATTTGTGAAAAAAAAATTAAAAAATATTCATTAAAATGTGAATGAATTCTGAATTTTAGTTAAAAATATTTTTATTTTTCGCTTAAAAAAATAACTCTTTGCTTAAGTTTTAGTTTATTTCTGAAGGCAAAATGCGTTGTAAGAATTTAAAGTCGTTTTTTTTTGTTCATGTAGGAAATAAATGCATTAGATTTTATTGTTCATATATTTGTTTTTGAAAACTTAAATGATCAGTACATAATTACTTTTATTAACCTTAAGGCTTTAAAATAAATTTTTTAAGTTCTTAAAAGAATTATATTGGAATTTCCTTAAAAAAATTATAAGGGCTTAAATACATTTAATTAAAACAATTAATTTATACTGAAACACAGATTAAGCAGACTAAAAAATATTTTTGAAATATTATTTATTGATCTAAAAAACGTGACTCTGACAAGCATTGGGAATGAACTGAATTTGTAGTTTCTGAATTTACAGAACTTAGCGCGCAGTGCGCCCACTTAAGTCCATTGTCACCCCAAAAATTTGTGAACAATAAGATCTATGAAAATGGGGACTAGGAAAAGTAAAGTTGCCATGCGCTTCACAAAAACAGTGCCCCCAAAAGGATAAATTCGGAAGCATTTTTATCTCAAAAACAGTACTAGATACAGTAAAAAGGTAAATTACAATGTTGTCTAGCATTATCGATTTATTATAAACAAATATCTTCCGCACAAAAATGATACAAGTGAAAAGCACAAAGCACACATGTGTTTGATCGCGTTGATCAAAACTGTGCTTTCCGGAAATGAGATACATCTGTTTTTCAACTTCAAAATGGTGTCTTTCAGTATCAATACACATCTCGACACATGCTTGTATTTCCCGTGACCTTCTTCCTCAAGCCTTGATAATACGGTATCCAAGTACCTGAAGTATTGATGAAGGAATTGTATGCACTCTTTGATGTATCTCCACAGAAAAAAACTCCAGTGGGTTCAGGTCAGGTGACTTTGCAGGAAATTCAATACAGCCACCATACTCGATGACTTGTTATTGGAATGTGTATCGAATGCGCTGTGTGACACGTAATACCTTGTACGTAAAGGTGGTGTCGTTCTGGACCTGTTCTTCACAGAAGTCAATCAATTTCAAATCTTCAAGAAAATAGAATAGTACGTCTTTCAGTAATGACAAGTATCGGGATCCCAGTAACGTTCCCTCGTTAAATACCGGGCTAATCAGTCTGATTTTGAATATTCCGCATTAGACATTTTGACCTGCGAACTTGATGCCAAACTTCGACAACACATGTAGGATAATTCAGCTGCCAGAAATGGGTATTCTGCTTACTGAGAATAGTATTACTCGCAAAGCATTCCTCATTTTTTAATAGGTCTATCCACGAACTTTCAACTAATCCTTTTAGGATAAATTTATTTCTTTTTAACTGTATGTTCCATTGAAAACTTACTCCAGAAGATGAAGACGTTATTTATGCAATGAATGGTTGCATTTAAATGTTGACATTTGGGTATGCGATGTTAGTCGATGGATGGTTGATTATTGATTAAATGAATCTATGAGTTAATTAAGCTTAAGGATAACGACCGGAGGTCGTGCAATTTAGTCAGAGAATTATGGTGAATTATAGCGTAGAAGTCCTAAGTTTGCCAAGAGTAAGAGGAGTAAATTACAGTTAAATGTTAAGTATCCTTAAGCCTTGCGATTGGTCTACTAATTAGTTACGTACTGCATTACCTACCTTTAGTTGTGTGGTTTAAGTCAGCGAGATAATAAATTCTAGTTTGAAGCTAGTTATGGCTGATCTTTACTCTAACCCCTAAACGCCAACAACCGCTTGCAGATTGTCACAAGAAACGTTGGTTAGACCACCAAATGGTTCATGATGAAGTTGCATCAATCATAGTGTATTTGATCATACCCCACCATTAGTGCCTGCAAAGTTGTCGGGTGGTGAGGATAAGTACCTAGTTCATTCAAGGTGTTGTCCATTATACGTCAATTAACGTAAACGTATAACATACATATAATACATTACGTTAATACATTATACGTATTAACAATACTTTAAGGAAGGTGTCGTGTTTTACTACATCGTAGATGCTAAACAACTTTGTAGTTGACTTTTTTCATGTATCGAATTTTGTTTTTGAGATTAGAATAATTCAAATTTTATCCTTCAGATGGCGCTGTAAGTAATTTTTTCTTTGGGTAGCGCATGTGGCAGCTTTACCGTACCTAATCCCCACTTTTAGGACTATATCTATACCCGTTCAGAAATTACTGGTGTTACAATAGACTTTAGCGAGCACACTGTAGAATTACTTGTTCGACAACTGTTTTCGACATTTAACTACTAACTTATGTTTCGTGATTGTAAAGCAAATGCATATCACTCAATGTTTACTAAGTAGACAAAATAGTATATAATTGCGTAATTTCTTATAAATTTCAAACAGTTCTGCAATGAAAGCTTAAAATTTATTATGGTCCATGTTTTTATCCATATTTATGTTTAATTTTGTGATTGTTTATATAGAAGCACAGGCAATTTAATTTCGTAAACTTTCTTTTACTTTTCCTCTTCCCAAAACATGTTTCCATATTTTTTATCTTCCTCTTTCTTTTGAAACTATTTTTAAAGCAAAACACTGTATGCAATTGTTAATCATCACAAAGAAAAATTATTCAAATTGAGCTAATAAGAATTTTGGCATTTTTAAATGGCTTTTCGTAACTAAGAAATGCTAAGACTATTTTTTTTTAGATAAAGCTGCTTTCAGATATTTTTCATTTCCTCTTTTGCTAAGACTTATTTAATTAAAAGTTCACGAGGAAAATTCTTTATTTTTAAAACAAATTTAAAGCTTTTAAGAAAATATTATTTTTAAAATGAAATCGCAAGAAATTATTTAATATATATGGAAATATGAACAATAGTAATAAATAAAAAAATCAATAGATTTTTTTTGTGAACACAAGCAAATATGAATAATGATTAATATGAAATATTAGAGAATCCTGTTATTATTACTCCAAAAGTCCTGTGACCCTTGAATACAAATATTTTGTTACTCGAATTGATCGTCTAATAAAAATGATCGTTATAATTGATTTTAATCAATTCTGACTTAAAGTTATTAATTGTGTATAAATGTATGGATAATTTATATTCAAGCCGATAGTTTCTTTTTAAAAAAGAAGAACCAACTTCCTCTACATTAAAATATATTTAAATGAATGTGTGGGTTTAATACTCAGGAACATGCTTAGCACTTGACATGTTGAGTGAGAATACTTATTTCGATAATGTACTTCAAGCATACTTACGTTGTTAATCAATAAGTACATTTTTACATTTGATGCATATTTGTATCCTATTTAATATTAACTCAAAGTTCTGGAATGTATCAGAGATGGTACAACTAATAATATCTAGCATATGCATGTGTAAATATTAATGATATGAATATTGATCCTTTGAGGACAAAATAAATTTTGTCCGTGAAGATTGCCATATTCACACTTTGCATATTTTTCGAAATACGAGGAATTTAACTGAGCACAAAAAAGTTGAGAAATCGATTGTTGGATGATGATAGAAAAATACAATTGCAGAGAATATATTAGAAATATACTTGAAACAAATATGAAAATTTTTCTAAAAAATTACATTCTTTTTTGTTATTTTTTACTGATTAAGTGACAAATTATTTAAAAATATAAATAGATGATATGGGAGGAGGAGGGTATAATAAGAACATTAAACAGCTCAGGATAAATCATTCAATGTATATATGCTTATAGAATTTGATGTTTTCTAAAGCCTTGCATGTCCGAAAACAATCGCATTTTTATGGACCCAAATTGACAGTATTGAATAAATTTTGAGTATTTTAATGTTTTCATCAATTTAAAAGTGTGAAAAAAGTTTCATGCTAAAAGGATTTTTTTTATTCAAAAAATTGCTTAAAAATGCAAAAATTTTCTATTTCTTTAAATCTACTTTTACGACCTCATTGAATAACCTCCCCCCAAAAATTATATTATATATCTCGCTATAGCGTATATTTTTTATTAATTTTTTTAGTTTAATGTTCTTTTCATGTATTGGATATAGTCACACTAATAATTTTGAGCGAACACTATATATGTGTAGTTAATTTAATTTCAGTAATGGAATTAAGTGTTTAAGAAACACCTGGAAAAATCTTTAAGGAGAAAATAAAACGAAAATACTGTGAAAAAAAATTGAAATTAACAATTAGAAAGGAGAATTTTTAAATAAAGAAATGTATGATGTTTGTTAATCATTAATTGCTGTTTAATTAATAGGGTTAGATCCTGTTACATAATACCTTATTTAGTTAAAAATGCTTAATAATTATGTGGACTTGTTGCTTTCTAAAAAGATGATCATTGTAAATAGAAAAAAAAATTATACTTACCGTATTCTAAAAGACCCATAAACATTTTTTTTTTTTAGAAAAAAGCCCATAAAAGATAGAAAACTGAACTTTAAAGAATCCGAATTCTCTACGTTTTCAGACAAAATAAAAAAAATATAACAGCAAAAAACGGAATTCTATAGTAGATAAAAATGATCGGAAAGTTTATTGATACAATTTGGTTTTAAGCATTCCTCGCGTTTATAGTGAACTGAATTTAAACAATAAATCAATCACGTTTTGTAGCAATTCAACAGGGTACATGCATTTTAAAGATGAATGTCAACATTTAGTCATGAAAATATTATTTATTTAAATATCTTTCATATCAGAGCTAAACTTAAATAGAAATATATGATATTTAACATCAGCATTCGTTTGAAAATATTTTCTTCAGAGTTTTATGTGATTTCTGGATCACAAAAAAAGTCTCTACAGGTTTTACGGAATTTATTGGTTAGAAATGTATTGCGCTTAGTTTCACACTTTTTAAATACGATTAAAAAATCAATACTATTTCTCTTTTTACATAGTACAAACAAAAGGAATTACATAACTTTTCTTTTATAAATTATAAAAAATAATATTGCTTTCTGGTTTGAAATTAAAGAAAATACATTTAATTTTAAAATTTAGACTTGATATTGTATTATTTTTCATCGATTTGATATTGTATTATTTTTCATCGACTTGATATTGTATTTTCTTTTAAATTTTATTTTTTTAAAATATATTAATGAACTGGTAAAAGCAATAAATTCGAAGTTTAAAAACAGGCATTAAACGTAAGATGTATCATAGTTTATTACGAAATGAAAAGTCACAAGCAAAGTTAGCTCCGAAAAAATTATATTATTTTTACCAGATTTTAAATTTCTTATATCTATGTTGCTGTCTTTGATTTAGATACTTGATAATTTTTTAAATATGTAGTATCATTAAATTATTATTCTAATGTAAGAAAATAGCAATCATTGTATATATTTGTATGGAATAATTGAAATTTAGAAGTCTTCATTTGTGTTAAAAATGATTTTTTTTTAAATAGCAATAAATTGTTAAATGTAAGTCCCCACAAAAAGGTAAATTAATCATTTTCTTTTAAAATATTTCTTTATTTAAAAGCATAATTAACATTTAAAAAATTCTAAGGCCTGAAATATTCTAGACAAAGAATTTCTAAACATAAAAATATCTGAATCATAGGAGCAATATAAAAAAAATATTAAATACATGAATACTTTTAGCCTGATCAACATGTAAAACGAGTTACATTCCTAAAATACTATTATTTCTTTTTAGTTTTGCATTTAAAGATAAAATTTTATTTCTCAATATAGTAATACATTCCCCGCTGTTAGATATTTTAGATTTTATGAGGAGACCTTGGGATGGTGAAACGAAACAAACTTTATATTGTCTTGCTTAAGGGAATATTTTGGAAGTTTGATTACTGAAATTGGCAACAGAAAAAAGTGAAGTTTTCTTTTTAATGTTGATTCCATTCTGAAACTGAAATGAGCAACATGAAATTTAATTTCAGTAACAAAATGAAATGCACCTGCGCAATTTTAATAGTACAAGATAAATTTGGTATAAATTCAGGAAATGTGTGTGGGGGAATTGAATTATAACTATTTGTAATTCTTTTTATTTACATTTTCTTTCCTTTCAATCTCAGACATTCTCCATTTGTATATATTTTCTCCAAAGTATATACATATATTTTCAATTATAAATGAGAAAGAAAGAAATACACAGGCCTAGGCTCAGGATTGAATATATAAATATAGCTTATTCGCTATTTTCCTATTATTATTTGCATTTTTTCCCGAAATTGTTTCGAAAGGTGAGTGAATCATTGAATATAGTTAATGGAATAGTTAAAAGATAGCGTTTAGGGATGAATTCTAAAAATAGAGATTTCGGAGTCGCACCACAAGAGTATCGAAGGAGCAGTGATATAATAGTTGTTGAGCAAACATCGAATTTAGAATAATTTATGCACATGTGGTTGGGCACTTTTCTGAATATGACAATTGCAAAATATGTAAAGGAACAAAGAAATTAATAAAAAGAAATGGTACCTACGTATATTCGCTATCTTTTGGCGACATTTTCTGAAATGAAGCACTTGGTTATCAATTCAGTGCTTATACGATATATTGGAAACCCGGGGTGCCAACTTGGCGAGCAATTAATAGAGTTGGCGATTGTTGCGATAATATGTAAGTACCAAAGAAATTAATAAAAACTGAATCAATATGTTTTTCCGTACATTTTATTTAACTTCAAAAGCATTTATATTGCATATGATATTTAAGAATCGTATTAAAATGTGTGAATAATACTTAAGAACTAATAATCGTTAGTAAAATATTTGTTTAATAAAGATTTTTATGTTCCAGTTGAGAATTTACCTTATTAAACGATTGATGTGCAGCAATTTAAAATCAAAATTTAGAATCAGGGACTTGATACCGGCCCTCCAGCATTATGGGAGTGGATTACTATGGAGTTGGTGTCATTGTAGTGTAGACTACATGATGGTAGATGGGCGCATAGAGTTGCACATCTTTCAGAGAGGCACCTTTACTGTTTTGAGGTATAGGAATGAGATCTTAGAGCCCTATTTTGGGTTTTTCAGAAGGATAATTGGATAGGCAGTTCTGTTTTATGGCGATAAGGTTCGTCCAAACAGGGATCGACTGGTTCACAAATACCTTGAGACTAAGGATATTTAGAGAATGGAGTAGCAAGCTAGATCTCCAGATCTTAATTCCTCACAGCAGTGGATCTTAAACTTTGGATCACCATCCCCTTTTTTTGTGTCAGCCTGACATCGTGGACTCCCAAGATTTTCTACACCCCTTCTTGATTCCCAGAGAGGGGCTTGACTTGGCTTGTAATGTATTGGCTGGGGTTGGCCTAGCCTTTATATTATTCGCGTGAGCTAGAGGTGTGGGATTAAAGGAAGAACCAGACGTGGCCATAATCTTAATATTACTTTATTAAGATCTTTACTTAAACCAATAACAGATTACATAATAATATGATATGTGAGAGAATCTACGGTGACGAGACACACACTATATAATATAACCCGGACCACTATCTATAACTAACTCGCCTAAGCTCAAATTCAATATAAACACGGATCCGAATATTTAAATGGTAACTCCTACCTTAATATCCAACGAAGCAGCAATCTATCTCATCCTAACTGAAGTTGCGGTTTATGGCGGGGAATTGTATCCACCATGACTAAAGGCTCTTTTGTCACCGATAACCTCTCTTGACTGTCAAATAGCTTCTCAAAATACTCTTCGCACTTGTAGCGCGGACTACCATAACACTCCCCAAATGCCACACCGCTTACTCTAAACTTCTGTTATTTAAAAGCTTCCTAATTTGCATCTTTCGTTCACGTTTTACTTCTCGGGTTGGTTGGAAAAGAATTGCCATTTATTCTGGCCCCAAGGAACCCAAAGGATTTGTTAATGAAAAACACGCGTGAGCCAGTCACAGACTGAGTGTTTTAAATTTCCCCAATAATTTTAAGACTGCTTCTGCTACTTATACATACTCTTTTAACACTACTTTTTTTCCTGTAAGAAAAAAAGAAAACATCTGATGCTTGAGTTGCAAACAATAAAAAAAAAAAAAAAAAAAATACTTAATTCATATTTTTGAACGAAATTCATTTTCTAGTAGAGTTTTTTCATTGGGGCAGTTTAATAATTAAGTCTAGGACAGCATATCTTTCATTTTTTTCACGAGGCTTTTCAGAGAGTCTGTGAAAGAGAAAAAACTCAATATTAAATGAGACACCTTCACGGACCCCCGGGGTTCGCGGACCACAGTCTAAAAACCACTGCCTTAGAGCATAACTGGGATGTTCTTTACAGAGCAGTTGCCGCTCACTTAGCCCCTCCATGAACACTGCAGGAGAGTAAAAATGCCTCATTAGAAAAATAAAATTTGTTATGATATCTAATGAGCAACCTCGTAACTGTAAGAGATGCAATGCTTTTTAGAATGATTACACCCCTCATTTTCGATTATCATACTTACCACAAGTACCTTTATGGTATATCATTTTTTAACTATCATGATATCATGACTATATACCCTGATAATGGCTGAGTACCATTAATTGTTTAGTAATACATTTAAGTATTTTAATATCAAATTCTACTTGTATTCTTCCAGCAATTTTTGAAAAATCTTTTCAAGACCAGTTTAACTTCAAATATTAAAGTATTTGAGCAATTATAAGACAAATTCTTATGAAAAATAAGAAGTTTTTGTTGGTTTCAATAATAATCCTTGTTATTAATTTTGTGCATGAGTGAACTTGAATTACATTTTCTGCACTTTTGAGTTTAATTTAAAAGTGAAACTAGTTTTCGACATTTGCTATCTGTATTTGAAATTCAAAAGATTTAGTTTCAAAGCCCTAAATCTGTGGAAATACCATTGAATAAAAGTATTAACTATATGATGAGGTCTTTGTTTAATTAAGGAAAAAAGAAAAGTCGCCTCTTTACGGCATTATATTTAACTAACTTTTTTCGTTTTGACTCAAACTTGAATAAGCAGTATTTAAATATAAGCAGCTTAAATGTAAGCTTTTTTAGCCATAAATGCAACGAATCCTACATATTCTTTTTTTCAAATTCTTTTTTTTAAGACTGTTTTTGTTAAATTAAGTTTTCCACAAGTCCTTCTTAGT
>BMAV01005191.1:248463-269978 GCA_019973955.1 Trichonephila inaurata madagascariensis
TCTGATGTCTTCAGTCAAAATAACTCTTTTTATATTGAAAAAAATTTGAATAAAAGGCAATTTCTTAAATGGTTTTGAATTTTTTTTAAAAACGGCAAAAACGATTGCACTAATGAGTTTTACCATTTTTTTTGGTTTGATGTAATTGTTAAAGGTTTTAAATTCTATTATGATGAAGAGGGCCATATTACAAAGTGATTCAAATATTAATTTAGTATTACATTTTGTGCAGTTGATATTTTCAAATGTTAGTGTACAAATAGGAGATTCAGAATTAAAGTAAGGTTTATAGTGACTTTATCTTTTCTCTTTTTTTACGTCGTTTTAAAATGAGACATTTGTTTTAGTTTAATACCCTTTGAAGGAAACTTTAATTAAATACAGCGTTGAATTGGTTCAGAAATGAATCTAACTTACTTTTTAAATTCATTTCATGTCTATGTAAGGTAAAAACTACGTAAGTCAAATTTTGTTCATTATATTTTCCGAGGTAATTTATTTCAAAAGCATGTTTCAAAGCATTTCGAGGAAAATCGAGCTCAATTTAATTTTATTTGCTGAAAAACTTGAATCTTTAATGAGAAATATTTTTACCTTCATTTTTGTACTGAAATAAGAATAAATTATTTATTTCTCTTAGTAAATTCTATGTTATTATTTTGGAATCGAGTAGGTTTAAAATTAAATAAAATATGCTTTAAAAATTTCAGTATTACTCCACCATATGTATAAACATATAATGCTGTGATATTATGAATAAATAAAAAAAAACTAATTATTTTGTTGAACTCCAGATTATATGAAGTTGTATTGTTGTTCATTACTTTAAGTGACAATGATAGTAAATCAATTCTCAGACTTAAGGGGATGGTGGACCTTCAGAATATCAAATTTTGGTCAAATAATATTTTTATAGAATATAATTTTGGTTGTACAAATAATTTTTCTTATATTTCATAGAATAATTCTGTCAAATAATTTTGTCATTTTGATTAAAAATTACTGAATTATTTTTGAATTTCAATCAAATAAATGTTTAAAAATGCCCTTTTCTTAGTTCATAAATTTTCCCTTTTTATTGTTACGTAAAATGCTCCTTACGTTTCAAATTACGTCATATGTCTTTGAAATGTTCACAACTTATTATAGATTATATAATTCACAAATTTGAGCATTAGTTTTGTAAAAAATTCAACGGATCATATTTTGTATCGTTTTTTATACCTCGAATCTGCAATAATTGGTGAAATATTTCATGTAGTATAGAAAATTTATCTTTTTCTCATCAAATTTTTTTTTAAATTTAAAATCCATGCACATATATATTTGGTAGTAGCTCAGCTATATATAAAACAAAAATTATATGCATATCTTTAAAACTAATGCTCAAGGAGCATATTTAAAAATAGTTTTAAAAATTTCATTTTTTTTAAAATAATTTAATTTATAGCAGATTTTTAAGAAATATATTTAAATTGTGATATATAATAGTCATATTTACTGTACTGATTCCATTTTCAGCTAATTTTGCTAATAATTTAAGAAATTAACTTTGATGATCCACCGTCCCCTTAAATTAATACAGGAAAAATAGGATTGTTGTACTCAAATAATTTGAGTTTTGTAAAAATAGCATTTTTATAATCCTTAAGCAAAAATTTGAATTATTAAATAATCATTCTTATCCCTTTTCAACTTTTCTTGTTGATTCTAAGGCTTCAATAGACAAAGGTTTCGAACCCTAAGATCCACAGTTCAAATCACATGCAACCATGCCTTAATGAAATAGCTAAGTAATTCGGCGGAGGCTTTTAACCAAATGGTTTCAATACCTCATCATCGGTTATTGAGGAATGTGTGTAGTAGTGTGTTAGACGATAGGACTGGAAAGGTATTCTAGTTATTAACTGATTGTGTACTCCTGTTTCTTGATTGGTATGATTCATGTCAGAAGGTAGCCACAAACAAGGAGGGAAGTCAATTCGTCGTTGAGGGACATTCTAAGTGACATTCAGATTAAATTGTTTTTCTATTCATTACTACAAATTATATGTATCACTTGTTACACTGAGCGCCATTTGAAACTTTTGCTTTGAAGACAGCGGCAATCTACAGCTGAGATGGCAGACTTACTTGACGCATGCGCCGTAACCGTTACGATACCTAGTCGTGATTATGTGTGGTACAAATGAAAATTATTAATTAGACTCTCTTTAGTGGTTCTGTTTAATCAGTACTGGTAGGTTGCGCTGGTATCTAGTACTCAGTTTCCGAGATTCCAATACATTGGCCAAAGTACTAACTTGTGAGATTTTTGTTTCTTCTTTTAATTTACATATTAATGCATTTTTAATTTCAAATAGTAATAGAATATTTCATGGCGTATTACTTTCTAACTGTGTCATTCAGAAAAGATGCTATGTAATAAATACTACTATTTTGACAGCAAAACACATAATTATTTAAAAACATATACGAAATAGAAAATAATTATGCATTGCACTGTACCTACTTTAATTTCAAATTAATTTGTACAATTATTCAATCGTTGTCCTCTTGTTTTTTTATATGTTTGACTTTAAAATTCTTTTGTATTTTGCGTGATATTTACTGGATTTTGTATTTTGCGTGATATTTACCTATAGGACTTTTGAAAACTTTTATCAATTCTAATACTAACAAATGTGTACAAAATTTGAAGGTAAATGAGATATTGCATAAGAGGCCTCAAAGAATAATTATATCTATAGAACTATTGAAACAGAATACATTCAATTATTATTTAAACATTACATTTTGAAGAAATGTTTTTCATTAAAATTCTTTTTTATGTGGCCCAATTTATAATTTCTAAAAAAAAATTCATTACCTTTAAGACAGTAATGATATAATTTTAAGTATCATTAGTATCAACTGATTTTCAAAAATTAGAAAATTCTCTATTTTCTTGAAAATTTATTTCATTTTGTGTGTGAGAGAGAGAAAATAATTATTAAAATATAATATTTTTACAATGATAAAGTTTATGACTTCTTCATAAAATCGTTATTTTCTTTCAGTAGTTCGTTTCTTATAAAATAAAGACACATAAAAATTGACTCCATCAACAAGAACTATATTTTCGATGAAAAATATACACTGAAGAACCTAAAAAACTGGTTCACTTGCCTAATATCCTGTAGGGCCCCCACGAGTACGCAGAAGTACCCAGATATATTCAATAATGTTCATGTCAGGGGATTTTGGTGGCCAGCGGAAGTGTCTAAATTCATGAGTGCTCCTTGAACCACTCTGTAGCTATTCTGGATGAGTGGGTAATTTGCGGAAGGGTTGCATGTCTGTCGCGCTTAATGATTCTCGTCAGTCGTCGTTGGTCCCGTTCTTGCATAATCATTTCCGGCCGCAGCAATGTCGTACATTTGATGTTTTACCGGATTTACGGTACACTCGTGAAAAGGCCGCGTACCTGAAAATCCAAATTTCATCGCTACCTAGGAAATGCTATGTCCCATCTCTCGAGCGCCGGCTATAACACTTCGTTCAAACTCACTGAAATCTTGATAACCTGCCATTGTTGCAGCAGTAACCTATCTAACAACTGTGCGGATGATTTTGGGTATGAGGTACCTAGAGTGCGCCAGCAGTCTTCAACCCTCTATCTGGTTCTGCGATGTTCGTGGTGTTGCAGCTTTGGTTGGGAGAGGAGGGCGTGACTGCCAGACATTCGTTACCTTATGTAGGCTTTGCCTAGCGCAGAGCAGTACTCTGATTGGTTCCATAACTCTTTTTTTGCATACGCATATCTGTACCAGTTTTTTTTTTTTTTTTTGCTATTCAATGCATATATAGAATAAGACAGTGATTTTTGGAATTTTTATCTCTATTGGCTACATAAGAAATAAAAAAGGATCAGACATATTTCGAAATTTGAAAAATTCAGTCATATTTTAGAACGCCGCTGAAAATTGGATTTATAGTTAAAATGAGTAAATATACAATTATCATAAAAAGCAATATGGCATCAAAAATTTAAAAAATAAATAAGTATTTTTATTTATTTTACATCTGGATGGGATTTTTTAAACATGATGCACAATGTTGACCAATAACTAGCAACTATTGATTGTGAGGGATATGAAAGCCAAATTTATTGGACAAATAACTTAAAATACTAAGATGAAATGACTGAAATTACAGACCAGTTTGATTAGCAGAACACAAAGATATCAGTGTTTTATTTAACCACCACTACAGTCAATTACTACTGCGACATATGTGGCATTTAAAGAAAGTAGATTTGGATATGTTCCTGGACTACGTGGGTCCATGCTGTCTCCAATTGATGCTGAAGCTTATCCAGTGTGTAAAAACATATGGTATATGTTAGGGTTGTTTTTTTTGCCAGTAATCATTCACATATGTTCATCGAATAACATATCAGAAAAGACAGGTGTGAAACTTGGTAGGTGATGATGAATTGTTAACTTTGTATCGCATTGTACATACTATTAAAACTTGGCCACAGGCATATTTTGAATATAAGGGACAGTAGCAGGCTTCCATCGCTTACGACCATTATAATAACCTTGTTGAGGTTGTTGGTGTTTGAGGGTTCGAGAAAAGATTAGCCATGACGAGTTCAAATTGCACTTTATCAATTCACTAACTTAAATTAAACAACTCAGGTAGGAAAATGCACAACATTACTAATTATAAGAGCAATCACACGAAAAAAAGATACTTAATATTTGAGTATAATCTCATTCACTTACTCTCAGAAAACTTTGGACTTTTACGGTATAAATCAACGTAATTCTCTTCCTTGTTGTACGACCTCCGGTCATTATCATTTAACTCTATTTTATAACTTATTTTCTAATTAGCAAGGATTGATCATCCAGAAACTACCTGTCGACTAACTTTCAACTAGCTCTAAACTAACTTGGCGTACGTAAAAGTCAATGCTTAAATAGAACCACTCATTTGCATAAATAAAGTTTTCTTCCTTGGGAAAAAGTTTTAATAGAATAACAGTGAAAAACAAATTACCGTAAGAGGATTAGTTACAGGTTCGCGCAGAATCTTAACAGCAGATGCGGTCAAAATGCTATGTCGTGCCATTAATTTTGTGCATATTCATCGCTCAAATCATTATTGCAGTCGCAACACCTTCAGACGAAATTCTCAGCCTAAGTTCAAACATCTTAAATTCGTGTTTTCAGCAATATCTTAGCAAATTTTTTTTAGTGGCATAGAGCACCTGCGTGTTGAAATAAATAGCACTGACTCATCTCCAATAAAATGTGTTAATTTCTTTCAGCATATTGAAATGCATAATTTAATTTGCAGACATACTTTCAGGGAAGAACCCAAATTAACATGTTATTTAACGTGTCATGACTTTTATAGGGTTTAAAAACTCTATTATTAGAAGGTTGTCTCTACAAAAAACTGTTATATCTATATGTCTTGGCTGAAAACAGAATACCTATACAATATTTATTAAATCCCTCCTTAACATACCGTACAAAAAGACAACCAGTAATACTCTTGGCAAAAAATTAGGCTTTCTGGAGAGTTTATAAGATTTTATATTAGCCTTAAACTGACACCTGCTCATTATACTTTGGCTAGGACGTTACCATCATTTATTTTTCAATTTGAATTGCTTTGATTGTTTTCTGCATCCATCTTTGCTGCTAAAATTATGAAGTCAACCATGCTCTTGTGTTCCCTTTTGTGACGACTTTTGGCTTTCTCTGAATGTAGTTTTCTGTAGTCTTGGAATTATTTATTGATCTAAAATCGTCTTCATACCATTTGTAATCCGGTAGTGAAGTACTGCAGCCTTTTTAATTTAGAATTTTTGTTTTACTTCTGTATACATTTCTAGTAAAATATTTTACCAGTCATAGTTTCTGTTTTCTTGTGCGAATTCAGGCCAAAATTTGGCGAAAAAAAAACCCTGAAGTAACCAAGATGGCAAAAAGTTCGCTTGCCTTGTTTGCAGTTGACCAACGAGTGAGCATGACCCTAATCTGGGTACCATGTATTCAAACATTCATACGAATAAAGTGAGCGAGTGAATGTTTATTAACACTACACTCTAAAGGACGTATCACTCGTACATTCTTGATGCAATTTTTTGAAACAATTTTTTGTCCTATCTGAGGGTGAAGGGTTGCCGTAAAAAAAACGACATGCCCTGACGTCAGCCGCGTTCTATCTCCACTTTGAAAAATTACTCGCCGATTGTCCTGCTTCGGCAAACGAACACCTATTATTATTTGCTAGCGCTTTTGTTGATGGGTGTAAGCAGAAATGGAATGGAGCACCATTCTATTTAAAATATTATATATATACGCCATTAAAATATTATATACCCATAAAATATTACATGCCATATCTGATGTGTTTGACGAAATCGAAACCGCCATCTTGTTTGTGACGTAGGACGCCGAAGAACCCCATTGGGTGGAATTTCAAGCAACTTTTATGTGGAACAACTTTTTGAGGTCACTGGTAAAAAGTTATTCGTAAGCCGTTGCTATGGCAACTGAGTAAAAATTACACATATTGGACGAAAACTTGCTTGTAACTTGTACGTGTGATACAGCCTTAAAGCAACTCGAAGGCTGCTAGTGGTGACTTCATAATTTTGAACCATGATCAAGTGATGGAGACGACAACTAAGCTTGTATCCACCTTCCTAACTTTCACACTACGCCAATGGGAGAATTTGAGATTCAACGCATTTAATGTGCATGAGCCCCCTCTACATGGCGGATCTCCAGAGTAATGGGACTTAAACCAGCAACTCAACAACGACAGAGTGTTCGTGACCCCGATCACAATACTATCATGTCCCACATGGTAAATTTATATACAATTTCCTATTGATTTCTCCAATTCCTGTTTAAGTAATATTAAATTAGTAATCAACTTTTTCTTAGGAACATAATGAATATCTACTTAGCAGTTAAAGCAAAGTACTTCTTATGAATGTTAAGAATACATACATAAAGATTTTATGAGCAAAATCCCTTTTATGTTATCATATCAACCTTTAAAATTTACTTTTCTGACTTTTCTTCACTTTGTTTCCGATACGCAACGTGATATCGTAGCGATTTAAAATGTAAACAATGATTTTTGTAAATAATGCATCTCATTTTTTGTTGGGAATTATTTATCTTTTCCTTAACTTGTAAAATATTTCTAAATTTACTTTTGGATAATATTTAAGAACATAATCAATATTTTATTTGGTGAAATTTTTGATATATTCATGAACTCCATTTATTTCGATGTCTTCATGTTACAGCTTTTTCATAAGAATTAAGTTTCTTTTAATTCAATGGTCCAACAATTAAATCATACTGAACAAAATTATGTAAGTAGATGATTTCTGATGAAAATTTAATAAATGCTAAATGTTATTTTATAGTTAATTTAAAAAAATCTAAATAAGCTTTTTAAATTATTTGTTGTAAAGACTGAAAATTTTACTTTGAAAATCTTAAAAATTGGAATTCTTTCACACTAAGCGTTTTTGCTATAAACATTCCTCAATGTAGTGGTCTCCAACCTCACACCCCTGCCCCCAAACCGGATCTGGTCCATGGATCAAATAGTACCGGGCTGCACAAGGAATATTACATTATTTCCATTTTTTTAGTGGGATCATTTCTTTCGGTTTTATACGTCTTTTCGTGAAAGTCCCTGTATATTTCATGTTAAATCACTATATAGTTGAACTTGTTTTTGTGCGGTAGATAGGGACCACATAAAAATAAACGCACAAAAAAACATTCAAAAATTTCATAAATTCTTACATATAACAAACTAATTCGTGGAAATACCAAAGAAAACTTTTTTATGCGGTGGATATGGACCGCATAAAAAAAGTCGCATTGATAAAATATGCCAATTATTTACGAAATTTATGTACGAATACTTCCATAACAAAATAAATAATTAAATATTACACATGGAAACATTTTAAAAACATATAGTTTCTCATTGTATACGCGGAAAAATTTTCAAAATACACGTACATAATTCATTGCTACTCATCGTAATCCAATGTCCTGTAATGAATAAGTTCTTAATCGCTTTCGTCACACACACACACTTGAAGTTACAATTCAATTGATTTGTTTTCTTGGCAACATAGAGTAAGAGAAGTTTTTAGTCAAAGGTCAGATGGTCAGTTGTTTGTAAATGTCATGATAACCAGATATACATGATTGAAGCCCTTTTTTTGGAATTTTAAACTCCTTTCTTAATTGGTATCTATTTTAAGAAAAGGCTTTTCCATTTTGTTGGAAAGCTGGATCCCTGCATATTTTTATCCGCTCTTAAAGAATCCGTTTCTTGTTTTTCGTCTTCATAATCTATCAAATTATTGATAATGTCGCTGTCATTGAAAGTTTTGTCTTCAATCAAGCGCGGGCTGCTGGAGCGTTGAGAGAAAGCAACTAAATGTGCATGTTCGGGAAACTGTTTATAATAAATGGACAGAACGTCTTGAAGTGTCTACATTTCAGTGGCGTAGCATACATTCCCGCATCACGGGGGGAGGCAGGACTCTAGGGGCCCAAGGCTTGACTAACGCTCAATACGTATTTACCCTATTTATAAAATATTAAAGGCAAATCTGACTTTCAGGGGGGTCCTAACATTCTCCGTTACACCACTGGTAAATAGATAGAAAATATTACAGAGACACCAAAGCCATTGAAACTCATATACAGCATAAAAAAAAAGATGGCACATAAAAAATCGCACAAAAATAAAAACCCCCCCCCCCAAAAAAAACAAATCTTACATAAAAATTCGCATAAAAAGACCGTACAAAAACAAGTTCTACTGTATATTCACTTTTTGGTGTAACTGTGTTTTATTCTGAGAGCGTGTTTATAAATACAATAAAATTTAAAATATTAATTCAAAGCAATCTAAAATATAAACAATCAACATACCGCTCCCTCCCCCTCTCCATAATCCGCGATAAACATTATCAAACATTGACCATTCCGCGGCAAAAAAGGTTAGGGAGCACTGCTATAATGCAAAGTCATATATGAAAAAAGTCGTTTCATTTAAGTTATATATATATAGTACAATTAGCAAAACCACTTAGAATATCTAACTTATATGAAGTACATAGATAATTCCATACGATACCAAGAAAAATCAGAAAACACTAATTTCATTTAAGAAACGTATCGTAATTCCCTATGCTGTTATGTCCCAAGTTTCTATGCAGTATTCGAGAGCTTGCATTAAATTAACAAGCATTACTGTGATCCAATTTATATTTGGAAGCTAAGTAACATTTCGTTGCTTAAGCAAACTGGATTATTTTTTAGTTATTCATTATTGGTTCTAATAAAGGGAAAATAGGATTAAAAGGTATTCAAAGTATTACTTTTAGAAAACAATTTCACCGTAATATGATAAGCAAAGCTTAAGGGAAATGCAGCTAGCATTAAAAATTAGTTTTAATTCTTAATAGAAATAAACAAGTTTAAATTCATAAAGATACAGTCCTGTTTATTGTACAATAATTATGGCATTATGATTAATTTGGTTTTTCGATGTTATTTTTTACGATGAAGCATGTGACGAATTAAACAAATCTATTTTTATCCTATCAGTCTCTCTCTCCCTCTCTTTCATTAATATACGAACAAAAATGTTGAAACGGAGAAAATTATTTTTATTTGAGAGAAAATAAATTTTTCTCTCATCTAGAAAATATTTAAAAATTCCTTATTTTTATTATGAATTTTACTAACCTTCCAATTATTTAGGCTCTACTCTCTTGTTATAAAATTTTTAAAAATGGTTTTTCAAAAAGTGAAAGATATTTATCTTTATTTCAACCTCATATGATTTAAAAAAACCTTTCTCTTTGTTTACATTAATAATTCGTACAGTGAAGTCATTATAGCTTACAGATAGTTTCTCTTGCTTTTGTTCAAAATTTATCTACTAAAATTGAGATCAAAAGAAAAAAAAAAAACTAAGTTCTTGTGGATTGAGGTACTTGATTCCTTCGTAAGGTAGTGCATATGTACTTGCTACTGAGATTTTGAATTGTGAAAAAATAATTAGACAGGGTTGTTTTGAATAATGCCTGTCTTTTTTAGTAATAGAACCAAATAAAAGATAAAGCTGATAAAATGTTGGATCACATTTGCTCCTAAAAATAATTTTTATGTTTTAAGGTATCTGACTACGTTCGAAACCGTGATTTTGCAAAAGCGTATTAATGGATGATATTTATTATGTTTAGTAATTAGAACATAATTAGTAGTAATTTAGTATAACAATTAATCCACTTATATTGGAATACGTGTATAAAAGTGTTTTAAGAATGTTATAACAAAAAAATATTTAAATACAATATTTTAACAAAAAATGAACATAGAATAATCTATTTTCAAAACATTCTCCTTTTATGAAAATTACTTCTATAATAATAATATTTTGCCAGTATATAGTTCAGACCTCTTTACAGAGCCTGAACTGGGATTTTTGAAGTATATAATTAAGAAGTGGATTTGTCCATATTTTAGTACAGCTGACGGGGGAAATTTTAAGAAAAAAACACCGATAATTATTTTAATTGGCAGTAACTGAAAATGTGAATATTTCAAAAATCCTTCTTCAGGCTTCTGGAAAAGTCTTTACTTTATATAAGCAAAATATTATTATTATAGAAGCATTTTTGATAAAAGGAGAACGTTTTGAAAATATTCTATTCTAAGTTAATTTTTTGCCAAAATATTGCATTTAAATAATTTTCTTTGTCATAATGTCCTTAGAACAATTTTACGCATGTATTTTAATGTAAATGACACTAAATATCACGAAAATTATCTATTTATGCGCTTTTTTAAAATTACGGTTCAGAACGTAGACGGATACCTTAAAGTTAATCCTCGATATTCTTTTAAAATTGCATTCTGCTTATTAATCATACTGATGAAAGTATTACTTATATACATTTGCTGCTTTTTCCTCACTTTTTCTATTCAATTTCTGTTATAGAAAACGACTTTCATCCTATATCCTTGTGAGATATAAGTATAAACAAAGAAATCAAAATAGTTAAAACAGGTATTGCTCATGATTTTACTATTGACTTTTTTTTTTGTTTTCCTTTAAGCATATTTATATTTTCCCTTTAGCTTAGAGGTGGCGGTAGACTAGTGGTCTTGGTCACTGAGTATGTGAATGATTATTCATCAAAGATAACTGTACAGAAATCAATTGCTACAGGTGATGGACCTGGTAATTTTCAACCGCAGACAAAAACTGGCACCTAGGCTGGTACAACACAGTCTTAATTTTCACTCCACACCAACGTGAGAGTTTTGAGCCTCAGCAGATTTAATATGAATAAACCTTTTAACACAGTGGTTGTCCAGTGGCATTGTCATTCTAACCAACAATCTGACGACGCTGGCGATCATGGCGACGAGGCTATCGCGGTCACTCATAGTTGTTATATGAAGGTTGGAGTTTTCGAGTTATGGATTACAGCACTAGCACCATTGAACACCCGTAGTGTAGATAGGCAGAAGCGAGTCAAATCTGTCGAGGATCAAAATCCTCCCTTTTGAGTGGTGTGAAAATTTGGAGGTGGGTTGCTAGTTCTGGTGTCGGCCTCGCCACTTCAGAAATTACGAGATCCGCCTCCAATAACTCTTGTGTTACTTCAGAGTGGGACGTATACTAAAATCAAATGAATATTTTAAATGTTTTCAGCTTCAGTTAGTAACATACTAGTTTGTGATAGAGTGATATATATACTGTGACAGTTAAATAACCGGACTAGTCTTGCAAATTAGCTTCACTGAAAACAATGTACAAATACCTTTTATTCCCTCTCAACATATTCATGTTCCCTATCAATAGATAGCTGCATACGAGTTTTGCAACGTTCAAAGCAGTGCTGCGGCTCATTAGGAGTCTCCATCTTCAGTAAGGTAGTAAAGTAAGTATTATGAACAGGAGCTTTGCCATCCTGGAACACAGGACGTTCTCCTGGAAAGAGAGTCTGAAGCATAGGATCAAGATGATATGCGCCAGTTTCAAAAGAGCTCTAATGAAGCTCGAAAGAGATTTTCAGACAGAAAAATACCAAAATTTTTCAAGAAAATTTGGAATTTTGTAATATATTTATTTGTTTTCAATATTGCAGTTTTTTTTAAATAAAAAAAATAAAAACATTTTATAACAAAAAAAAAAAATTGTTACCATTTTCAGTTCAAAATTAATTACCATTTAAGTGCTGGAAACGAAACATGATATACATTTAAACCAGAAGATTAACTCGGATAAAAATAACTTGTGAAATACAGTGCTTCTCAAAAACTTTTAATATTTGCAAACCAATATTCAATCATAATTTCCATCGCTCACCCTTCATATAATAACAATGTATTGAATTCAATAATACTATACTTTTACATTAAGGCTAAAATACCACTTTAACCTCTTAAGTACCATCGGCGTATATAAACGTCTCGGTAAGCCAAAGCATTAATGGTCTCAGACGTATATATACATCTTTCTGAAGTACGATCTCTTCTGTGCACTGCCGTCCATAAAATTATTCCGAAGGCTTTGGTATGCATTAAAAGGGCTTTGACAGTATTTGCGAAGGATTTACGTATTTCAGAGGATTTCTTTTTATTTATTCCTGTTCTCTCCCCCAATACATCACATACACGCGCCTACGTAGAAAACGATTGCTTTGGGAAAAGAATCATTTAACTTTTAATCACCAGTTAAGGGATTAATCATAAACAGTACAAATTATCAAGATGAGTGTTAATTTTTGTATGTGATTTTATTTATGATAAACCCATGGGGTCACTGGTAATTATCAAGCTTGTTCTTAGGTTTCTCTATTGTTAAATTAATTGTAAAATACATTGTGCAGTACTGATGCATTGAATGTGTAAATGTATTTTATTTTTTATTATGTCAAAATGTATTTTATTGTTTACTTTCAGTAAATTAATATTGTTTTTAAGAAAATAATCTTTTCAATATGCTCGCGGCCCCTGGTAAAGTTATCATGCTCCCCACAGTTTGAGAAACGCTGGTATAATACAATAAACAGCTCTTTTTAAGATAGCAAAGTCAAACGGTAGTATTAAAGTTGAATCTTACTTTTTTGTTGAAAAAGTTCCATTTTTGCGTCCTATTACTTAGCATTACACGAAGACAGCCTTAAGTATGGAATTTATGACCCTGAAGTACCCTAGACATCTTTCTTCCCTAAAGTTTACTGACTTTGATAAACACGAGTGACGCGCTTTCGATATTCCCCAGCGATCATGCTCTCTTTTTTACCTTCCTCGCCAACCAATACTTCTCTCAAGTTTATTTTAAATTTAGATCAGTATATTTATGTGGCTCACTTGGTTGCTCTGAACTAATGGCTGTTTGGGAACAGTTTGGTCAACTAGGGTCCATGTATCAATAAAAACCAACTCCTTAACCCATTTCCCTCAAATGAAGCTGCGATATTTATATGCATAAATATTTCTTCTATATTAGAATTTGTTGTTTAACACAGCGTTTCTAAAACGGTGGAGGACACCTCCCTGGGGAGGGGGGGGGTGATAACTCTAGGAAGGGTGCACGAACATATTGAAAAGTCGAAAACAAAAGATTATTTTTAAAAAAATATTAATTTACTGAAAGGAAACAAACAAAATACATTCTGACATATTAAAAAATAAATATAAATTTGTACTGATATAATACACTCATAAATGTATCAGCACTGCATAATGTATTCTATAATTGTATTAGCAATACTAATTTCAGAACACGTTTTATAAAAACCATTGACCTCATGGGCTTGTCATACATAAAATTATGTACAAAAATAAATACTTGATAGTTTATATGGTTTATAATTAATCCCTTGTCGATTAAAAGATGCGTGATTCGCTCCCCGATGCCACTGTTTTCTTAGTAGGCATGCGTATGGGATGTACAGGGGGGAGGGAAAGAAAATGAATAAGCAAATCTTTTGAAATAAGTAAATCCTTTCTTAACACTGTCAAGATCTTTTTATTGCATTCCAAAGCCTTCGGAATATTTTTATGAACAACAGTGCCCATAAAAGATCGTACTTCGGAAAGACGCATATCTATGTCCCGGGCAATTAACGCTTTGGGTGAGCGAGATATTTATATACGCCAGCAGTTCTTAAGAGGTAAAAGTAGTGCTGTAGCTTTAGCGTCAAAGTACAGTAATATTGAATTCGATACATTGTTATTGTATGGAGAAAGAGCGCGATGAAACTTAATTTTTCATTAAAAACTTCATTACTTCATTTTTAATAACTATGAAACTGAGAAAAAAAAGGATGAAAATATTAATTAGTCCATTATAAAAGAAGCATCACATTTTTAATAAATAAAAGTTTTATGAAATTTATTATAAGCTTTTTATTTCTTTTAAGTCTTTATTTCTTTTGCTAATATATAAAAATTAATTTTTGCCATTTTGCTTACTATTAAAATTATTTTACTTAAAATGCATCCATATATATTTTGTAAGGACAAAAATCATAGGAAACGCATTGCTTTTTATAACAGAAACAGAAATAATTCCTAACAATTGAATTTGAAACATATCACTCCAAAACGATTTTTGATTTAACAACATTTCTCAAGTACAGGAAATTATCTCCATAAAAGTTAAAAGTCAGTGTGCGTACTTAATAAGTCGAAAAGTAAGTACAGAGACATGTTCGAACTGAATGGAATGTCACCCCCCCCCCGACAACAAAATCTATCCACCAATGGAAAAGAACTTTAAAAGAGACGGGAACTTTGGTATCTCAAACTGGCAAGTATCCTTAAGTTTTCATGATAGAAGACACTGTTTTTTGCGTGCGGGATTAATTTTGTAGGATTCCTGATAAGTCTATTAGGCAAACCATTAACGACATTCCATTCTGTTCGAATACGTCGCTGTACACGCGTGGCTGATTTAAATTCCGTTAACCAAAGTATGCACTGCATCTTTTACTGTGGCTTTTTCCTCTTTACTAAGGAAATCAGTGTAAAAAGTTTATCGCCTGCAACTGTCGAATAATGCGCACACATGCGGCCGATCTGACTAGACCCAAAAAATTCTCAAAGGGGGTTTCCAATCCACGGATGAACAGTTATTACATGCGCAGTTCCGTAATAATAAACCATTAAGTTTGGTACTTTAAGCCGGTCACACTGTATTACCTTTTGGAACTATTTAGAATTACTTATGAAATTTCATTTCTTTAAAAATATCATTACACCAACAAGTTAACATTAAGGTGACTAATTGGCTTTAAAAACACATCCAGAATTTTCTTTCCGATTAGATTTTTACAATATCATGCGAATTAATACCGAGTTTTCTTGAGTTGAATAATTCACATCGAGAGAGAGAGAGAGAGAAGAGAGAGAGAGAGAGAGAATATTGGGTTATTTAATATTCTATTGCATTCTTATAAAATGAAAGAGAAGTGTTAAATTTAGAATTCAAAAATGCTTTTGCAATAGTTAAGATTACATATGATTACATACTTTATAGTTGTATCTCAAATCGAAATGAAGTTATGATACCTAAATATGTTTAAAAGACTGAAACGGTGCTGCATCCCAAAATGTGCCTGTATGATAATTTTTTTTCAAATTTTTTGCTTGCGAGGAAGTACCATGCTATTTGTGTACTAGCGATATTTTATTTTAAGCTCTTTTTTAAATTCTAAAATTATCAGAAGATAGTAGGGAATATTTTTTGTTCAGTGATATTTAATAGATTCTTAAGTAGAGTTAAAGGAAGTAAAAATGCATATTGTATTTGATAAAAAAATTCTGATAAAAGTGTTTTGTGAAATATCTCTATCTAACTGAATTTACATTCTAAGAGTTTTTTTTCTTTAATTTTAATTCCTTTTGATTAACTTTTATTTTAATTTTTTTTATGATTAGCTTGTAATTTTTGTTTCATGCTCATTTTCAGAAAAATAAAATGCTTGACCTTTATTTATGTATAGTGAAACACGCCACTTATGTTGCTTTCCCCGCGGTTGCACTTTCTTTGAGGGACAAGGAGTTTTAAAGGCAAAATTTGCAAGCTAAACATATTGTGTAGTTTGATTTGTGTAAATGCCAACAGATGGCGCTGTAAAAATTGTTAAATTGTTTTATTTAATGTACATTTATTCTTGTCTTGTCTCTCGTGATTAAATGTAGTGTTTCTAAACGTCTCTCTGGAATGAAGTCTCCATTCACACTAAGTTAATATTTTTCACCCAGCAGGCATGTTAATATTTTTCACCCAGCAGGCATGTTAATATTTTTCACCCAGCAACCATATAAGCAACCATATAATTGTAGGCTTGGCGGCAAATGGCGAAAAATGATATCACGAAGGAACCATTGAAAAGTCTCTGGGATCGACCCTTCTGGAAATTTTTATGAGTCAAAAAGGAGGCAAATGTCGAATCAGTTCCAGTGAGAATCCATTCGTATGTGTCGACTGCGATAAGAGAAAGAGAAACTTCATTTGTCAGAATTTCTGTTTGTGAAACTGTTTAGAGTAGTGCTTCTCAAACTTTCAATACTTGCGACCCAATATTCAATCATAATTTCCATCAATAACATTTCAATAACAATGTATTGAATTCGATAACACGATACTTTGATGTTAAAGCTACAATACGAAATTAACCTATCTGCCGCTAGAGTATATATACGTCTCGCTCATCGTCATCGTCTATATGCAGAAATTGCCCCGGACGTATATATACGTCTTTCCGAAATACGATCTTTTCTGTTCACTGCTATCCGTAAAAATATTCCGAAGACTGGAATGCAAGGATTTACCTATTTCAGAGGATTTTCTTATTTATTCACCTTCTCCCTTCCCTTCCTCCTTAAATACAACACATACTTGTGTATACGTGCAAAATGGTGGCATTGTGGAGCGAATCTTGTAACTTTTAATCCACAATTAAGGGCTTATAACCCGTACAAATCATGATAAATGTTAATTGTTGCATATAAATTTATATATGACAAGCCCTGTTAATTATGAAACTTGTTCTTAACTTAGTAATGTTAAATTAATCATAAAATGCATGTGGGCAGTACTGATACATTTATAAGTGTATTATATTCTTATTTATTTTTCATTATGTCAGAATGTTTTTTGAATATGTTTACTTTAAATAAATTAATAATTTTTTAATAACATTTTGTTTTTGACTTTTCAATATGCTCGCCCCCCATCCTAGGGTTATCAGACCCCCTAAGGGGCGCGCCCCACAGTTTGAGAAGCACTGGTTTAGAGAGCCACTTCTGGAACGTTGTTCAGCTTGTTTATAACGAGTTGTGATTTACAGTACCGTTGTGACGTTTGGGAAAATTGATGTATAGCGTGATAGTTAAGAAATTTATTAATTGATTCATTTACATCTGCAGCTATTAAATACAATATTTACATAAACGGAGAAGTTATTCATACCAATGATTATTTCCATACTACAGTATATATTATTTTTGGAGGTGGAGGCAACACAATCGTTTTTCCCAGTATTTCAAAGCGGGACGCCTTCTCTAATGTCTTGGGGTGTGGGAAGGTGGTTCCTTTCGAATTCAGTTGGGGATTCCGGTTCGTGGTTGGAGTAGTGTTTTTCTCAAGGCCATCGGTTGTTGGAGCTTTGTCAGATGAAAGGAGCCCGCAATATTTGTGGGATGCACGTATGCATAGTGTAACAAGTCTATCCTCGAACCTTCAACTAATCCTCTTGGGGTAAATTTATTTCTTTTTAACTGTATGTTTTATTGAAAACTTTCTCCCGAAGAAGACTTGATTTATGCAAATGAGTGGTTCTATTTAAGCGTTGAGATTTAGTTAGTCGACGGTTAATAACTGGATAGTCAATTATTGATAACTGGGGAAGAAGTTATAAGATTGAGCTTCAGAATTACGACCGTAGATCGTACAAGTACGATATTTACCATGAAGTCTAGCGTAGAAGTCCCCCCAGAGTGCCCCAAGAGTAAATGGAAGGGATTATACTCATATGTTAAGTATTCTTAAGCCATGTGATTGCTCTTCTAATTAGTTGAGTAGTGTATTTCCTACCTTTAGTTGTTTGGTTTAAGTTAGTGGGATTATAAATCTGAGTTTGAAACCGTTTATGGCTGACTTTTACTCGAATTCTCAACCACCAACAACCACTAGCCGGCTGTTAAGATAGGAATGGTGTTATGCTATCCACATAAAGAAGCCGATTTTGCTGCTGTGTGAGTCAAAAGCGTTACACTGTAAATAATCTGTTACGATATTTCTTTGTATATGTGCGTTCATTTGTTTTTGTGTAGCCATCTGTTCATATTGTATTCTTCTAGTAGATATTTTTTTTATTCAGATAATTGGAGTCATCAGTTGCTTTTCCCCAACGCTAGTTTGCAACAATATGTTGTACATAATAAAAGAAATTATGTCAGTTTTAACTCTGAATAAATAAGATTATGGACAGTATTTTATTTTAACATAAAAGAAATTAGGTTATGTTGTTCTTATCACTATCATGATGAAATTTATATGATTTGACAGGTGATTCCGTAAAATATCGTATAATTTAGTTTATGAAAGGAATGAGATTAACTTTGTATCTAATATTAAATATTTCGAACAATGCTATGGATAGAATTTTTCATAATTCGGAAGGCATAATTATAACAATTGTATATCAGGATGATGTTTACTTCAGAAACAATTGAAAAGAATTTAGTTCTCTAAGTCGGAAAAACATTTTATGGAAATCTTTACTTTTACATTGGTTGTGTGTGAAAGAAATTAATTTGCACCAACTAGAATATATTCCCTATTCACATGCTTATATTTTTCTAGACACATATTCAAATGAGTCCCTGAACGTTCAACTTGCTCAAACCTTTTTTTTTAGTTTGTGAGCACTGGACCGAAAAAAAATATTTAAAAGCCCTTTTCTTCCTTTTTTCTTCTCTTTTTTTTTGTGAAACCGGATGCGATGAATTCGTTTAAATTCGGAAATTAAATGTAAAACGTATGGACAGTATACATATCAGACAAACCTGATTGAATAAACATTAGATACTGATATTCTTACGTAAAAAAAAAGCGACTAAAGAAATCATGAATATAATCACAAAAGAATCGACTTGAACAGTTATTTCTGATTACTTTTTCTTTTATTATTTACGTATTCTGTTATTGAGTATCAATAAATTTTATTGCTTTAATTTTTTTTCTTGTTTCTTTCATGTTATTACAAAATAAGAAATAATAGTAGTTGGTTTGAAGAATAACACCCCCGTTGCCGGTTTATTTCGATTTATTAAAGATGTTAAAAAGGGCGGTATGCGCTAAATAAATTTTTAGTATCTCGTAAATAAATCATTTATATAACTGGCTTATAAGAATAACAAAACTGACACAAATTACTATTTTCCTTTATTTGAATTAAATTAGAACTGATTATGATGACAGAAATGAAATTTTCAGAATTTAATTAAAATTTCAGAGAAAATTTAATTAAAATGGCTCAGAAAAAACGAACATAATTAGACAAAATTTTATACCTTGCGCATTACTTTAATATCTATCGTTTATTAAAATAATTTTCGTCAGGACTAAACTATTTATTTTAAAAAAAATGGTTATTTTTCTTTTTCAATTTCCACAATTAGTTCACTCTCTCCCTATATATATGTATATCTTGTTCAAATTTTCAATTATTAATAAAATAATTTCTTTTCACCTGTCCAATTTCAAATACATTTTTTTAAACTTGTAGTCCAATACCATAGTCTAATACCATATATAGAAAGGAAAATTGCTCGTTGAGTCCGTGCAGCGCATTGGATAGCACGTTGGACTTCTAAACTAAGAGTCGTGGGTTCGAATCCCACCTGGGATGGCCTAATTTCTGAGAATGTGATTTCTTTTCACTATGCTATTTTATTGGAATAGTTAAATTTAATTAAAGAATATTTGTGTAACAAACACAAAAATTAGTAGCTCAAAAACCTATATTGGAAGGAAAATGGGAAATTGCAAGGAAAATCGCTTTATGTTTTGCCACTTAATATTGTAATTCTGTCAAATGCATAAACATATTTATAATAATTGTAATTATTTAATAAAAAGTAACTAAAACAAACTTTTTCTTTGTTGACCTCAGTAGGAATTGACATTTTTTTTATATTAATTGTTTTTATATTCTGATCATTTACATTTATAAACTATAGTAAGTCGTACAACACAGCAATTAAAACCACTAACTTGTTCACAGGATAAAAATGTAGCATGTTCATAGAAAATACTTTGGAACGAAAGTGGTCTCGCGGGAAACTCAGTCAAAACAAATACCTTAAGGTTTGCAAAAAAACGTTTGTCAATTCCAAAAAAGAGGGAGATATGTGACAAATGCATTTTATATAGTTCCCATGAAGACTGTCATGTAGGAGGATACTGCCAAGGTCATTGGTAAACAAGTAATATGAAAAAAAAAAAAAAATTAAGTCAATTCCTACTCAGGTCAAAAAAGAAAAATTTTATTTTAGCTATTTTTTATTAAATAGTTACAATTAATATACATATGACAGAATCACAACATTAAGTGGTAATTGATTTTTATTAATTATCATTAAAGTATCGTATTGTTATCCAAAACAATCGTGTATATAAAATTTTAGTTCAACTGAATGCTTTAAGACGTGAGAAAAAAAAATCTTTTAAAGTTTTGATACAAGTCGCCAAAAGGGTCCCTAAGGTGACAAAAATGATGCCAACGTGGCTGAATTTGTAATTCTTTGAATAATTAGTTTTAATCAATTAATTTTTATTAATTATAATTAAATTACCGTATTGTCATCCAAAATAATCATGTGTAAAATATTTCAGCTCAATTGAGCGCTTTAAAATGTATCTTATTAACGATTGAAAATTCCCCCCAGATAAATAAATAAATATAGAGAGAGTGTGAGAGCTAATAGTAGAAAATGAAAAATAAGCAGTTTTCAGAATTAATGATTTCGTGAGCCAGGGGTGACTCGGTGCCCTACGCACTTCCTCCTGGGTTAATCGATTTTTTAAATTTTAAGAACAATCTCTGATGTTGTTATAGCTTCATCCTCAAAATATCCCACTGTGATATAAGAGGCATATGCGACTAAGCACATAAATTATTTTTAACTGTATTTTAAAAAAAAATAGAGTCGAGTCCATTACTTACTAAATCAGTGCTTCTCAAACTTTCAATACTGGCGCCCCCCTTTTCAATCAAAATTTTTATCGCGCCCCCCCCTTATACAGTAATTAATGTATTGAATACAATAATAATTCCCTTTGACGCTAAAGCTACAAAACGATCTTAATTATAAACCGTACAAATTAGTAAGATAAGTATATTAAATTTTATATATGTAACTTTT
>BMAV01005191.1:274291-284653 GCA_019973955.1 Trichonephila inaurata madagascariensis
TAAAGCAATTTTATATACATTTTCTAATCTAAGTGACACGAAATATCATAAATGTTATCCATTTATACTCTTTTTCAAAATCACGGTTCCGAAAGTAGTCGGATACCTTAAAGTAAGAAAACAATCGAAAAAAGTTGACCACAGAATGCATAGCTTCCGTATTGACGATTATAATCGGATTTCACAAAAAAAAAAAAAAAAAAAAAAAAACCTACAGCACAATAGTGATTCCAAATCCCCTTTCGAATGATTTGAGTGCTAAATGTCATCTTAAATAACACCAAAACCGTGAACGAAAGTAGACGGATAAATGGTTGAACGGAGAAAGTGAAATGATCCGATAAATCCTCCTACCATTGTTTTTCGTACCAAATCGCGAACACATCCATCCGGAGAACGCTTTAACTGGTGTTTCATGCAGAATACTCCTTTCAACTGTGAAGCACGCAAACTGTCATGCCATCAATTTAAAAACTTTCTCCTGGCTTTTACAATCCTTTTCATTTCTCTAAAAAACTGAGTAAGTGCGACGAGGTATGCCGACATTTTAGCCCACTATATGTACCTTAAGGTGCCATCTATAAAGCTTTATGTCATTTCTCGAGATTTGAAGAGCATGTAAATAAAATTTTACAACTGTCTGTACCGTATCACAGGACTTCAACATTATTAAGTAATTTTAATTTATTCCCTTCCTAAGTCTATGAAAAGCAACTTTCCCAACATTGATATGAGAAACGGTATAATATTCCGTTGAAAACCGGAGGTACTTCTATTTTAGGATCCTTCAACCCATGGACCGTTGGTCACAAATGGCCCACTTATGGCATTTTAGAGGCCTCTCATTTGAATTTGAGGGAATTCATAAAAAAATGTTTGTGTCATAAAAACTCCCCATTTGTTTGTTATTCTTGATAATTAAAATATTTCACTGATGTTTTTGATATACATTTGAAGTAAAACTTTCCGAAAATGACGAATTTTTTAAAAATTTCATAGCATTATTAATAATAATTTTAAATATAAAAAATCTGACTATGCATAAACTCTCAGAAATTTTCGGAAATAAGGTAGATTCTTATCTTTAACAGGTTTGCAAAGTATTTTAATTCGACTTCCTTTTAACTGTTTTGAAACCGATACATATATAATTATATCAAAAACTGTAAGCACTATCTCTTCCCTTAGAATAAGTTGTAAAACAAACCTTTCTTTTTTATGTAAATTGCCTAAATACAATATTTTTTTATAGTTTTGTGACCCGTGGATCACTGTGAATTTATTGATGTGGCCCTCTGATCATTGTAAATTTATTAATTTAGCTCGCGCGAGTGTGAAAAGTTGAAGAGACCCATATATTCTATATCATGGTATTGATTTTCTTGATAAAAATAATTGAAAACAATGTACAATCATTTCCCCCTCACTCGTCACTTTTTTATATTCTTTTGATAATAAATAAAGTATTTTGAGCCATAAAATATAGATCCGAGGTTCCTACAGATCATGGGATTACACCCAGAGTAAATGACTCAACTAAAATTAAAGTCTGATCGTATAGTGGTAACACAATTTTATTTAGAATAACGGCATATTGCAACTTACATTCTAAAACAAAGTAAAAATGGTCCTTATCTGAGTGAGGGGTGGGTGTAGTAGGAGACCTGAGAGGGTGGAGTGGTGCTGGCAAGTAATCTAAGGAAAAGAGGAAAAAAGCCCCCGAGAAATAGCGTGCAAGTGTTTTTAAAGCTGACCGCATTACTTTCGAAACAATCCGCTGCGAATTTATTACTGTTCCAATCCACCACTCTGATTTGCCCAACGGCTACTCACAGTCCGCGTAAGAATACAATCTTGTCCACCAGAGAGTGCGATTAACTGGGAACGCCCCACATTCTTTAAGTTAATCCGTGTTTCCTGTAAACAGGGCAGATGCAAAATTAAAATTGTATCTCAGGGACCAGAACTCTCGGCCTACCATCAATATAAAAATGCTCTAACTTTATTTTAAACAGCTTTTTGGAAATTGCACAATTGTTTTCTTTGATTAATTTATTGTAACACGACTTACGATTGATAATTGCTCATGATGACTTACTGAAAACGTCTTATTTTAGCAAAATAACTGTGTACAATACAGGTAAATTAACTGGCAACTGGGAGGAGGACAGATTACTTCTGGTGCTTGTGGCCTTATCTTTCCTCAGAAGAGAAACAGCTTTTCAAACCTTGCTGCACATGCAATTTTTTGAGTGTGCTATACAAATAATAATAATAATAAAAAGATATAGACCACCTGTGAAAAAAAATTCCAGCCAAGGCCAGTTTTACTTGAGGCAACTGTGTGTCAGTCAACTTGTCTCCGGTGTGAAGAGGGGAGAAAATTCCTTTTACACGCTGAAACAAATTTACTGAAAAGGGAATGCTTTAGGGGAAAACGGATGAAAAGCAATTAAGAAAAGCAATACAAATATTTTTCTATTAACACACAAGTAGCCATGTGTAAAGAGAGTAGCTTTTACAATATCCTTTTAGTTAAGTCAACTAGTTGGGAGGAAACCGTGACTCAAGAGGCTGAGGCAGTGACACAGCAAGGAGTTGTAATTGGCTCACGTGTAAAAGAATTCAGGCAATTTCTATTCAAAACTAGCTTTCGACTGTCCGCTTCTCCTGTTAGGTGCAACACGACTTGCATGAAAAAGTTCTAAGGACAATGCCTTCGTGTATCGTCTAAGTACAACGTTTATCTGCCGTCAATAAATCGACAGACGATGGAATGTTGTCATTTACAAGAAAATAACATTTTGAAGGGAATTTTCTTATCCTATATTATATGCGTATCTTTTTTCAAACGATCTTTCTGACAAACCACTTTGAATATTTCAATGCATAATTATAAAGGAAAAAGAAAAACGGAAGCAATTGCAAGCCATGGTTTGTCGACACTTGCCCTACCATGCATGATGCTTGAAGGTCGGATTGGTCTTTCGGTCCATCCTATATTCCATCAATTTGTGAGCTTCATTCTTAAATTTTGGTGCTTCAATGTACTGTACGTTTCTTTTAATTTTTTAAAAAAATCTCTTAATATATTTATAATTTATACATAATTGTCATCGCATGTTACAGTTCGAGTTTCATTTTATATAAAACTTTGACATATTCTCTAAAATAATGCATGGAAAGTCAATAAAAGTATAAACGTGTTCTGCAATTTAAAATAATACGGAACTCAAAGCAGTAAAAATAATCATATTTTATTATAAAAATTTGTAACAAGTGAATATATTAGTACAAATTATATCATTTCTACTTCTGTATTTCAGTTCTGTTTAGTTAATTTATATAATGCATAACGAATAATTACGTAACTAAAAATTTCCATATCCAATGCTATTTTTATGAATAGTATACGTTTTAATGAAGCTTCTCAAATTTCTGTAAGGTATGCAGATATAAAGGCAACTGAGCCTTATTATTGAACAGTTTCTTTTATCATTGACGGTATTTTTAAAGCCATTTTCTAAGAGGTATTTATTTTTGTAAAGACATGATAGACTCTTTGAAGGAATCGTGGGTATTTTTGAGATTGTTTATGTTTACTTTACTTCAGAAGTATGAAAATATTAATATGTTGAAATCTTAATGTTATAGCCCAATATAAATAGTTTTTTTGCTTACTTAAGAAAAAGTATTCAGCTAGCAAAGAGGACTCTTGAAAAATTCATCGCTTTTTATTTACATACATGTATAGGGAGAGAAAAATATTTCGCCGATCCGGTCTCGTTTCATAAAAATTTTTTTAAATAAAGAACATTTTTGGGGAAAATACCAGGAAGAACTCAAGATCAATTATAGTGAAAAAATTAAAATAAATAAATAGGGGTTTTTTGGAAAAAAAAAGCTTTTTCTCTTTGAATGCCATCGATATATATATTTAAAACATTTTTTGAAAGAAAAATTCATAAAATAACCATTTGACTGTATATATTTTCAAGCTCAGTTATAGATGACCTTCATGAACGTAGCAATAGTTATTTAATCGTTCAATAATTACATTTATTTTCACAGTATACAATTTACTTTATATAAATTCATTATTTAATTTTGTATTCACAAAATCGTATTGTTTTATTGCAAATTTCACATTTAAATTTCGAAATAATAAAAGGAAAACAAATAACACAGAATATTAAACAATATTATAATTTACTTTTTTGTTGGCATCTCACTGGTGGGTAAACTTAACTCAGTGGCACAACAGCCCATGAGGACTAAGATCTACTGTGCCCAACTTATTATACACGACCTTAGGCTCTGAGGTGCATGGACAGATGTTCCGATCAGGTGGTCAGTCTGACGCAAAACCCCCAGTGTCAAGTTCCCAAGTAAGTTTGGTACTCATTTATCGACAGATTGAAGGGATGAAAGGCTGAGTCAACCTTGTCCAGCTCGGGGTTTGAAAATCGGACCTGTGGTGTGGAAGCGTGATGCACTAATCACTCCACCACTGGGCTTCACACTGGTGAGTTATGGGTAACAAGTTGTGCATCTTTGAAGTAAGGGGGATTACTGGGATATTATCTGGGACACAATATCAATAAACTCATACAAGATATGTTTTCTACTTAGATATAAGCAAGTATCTACTGACTTTGGAAGCTTTCAAAACAGCAAATATTGCTTTAACATCTCGGGCAATAATGATCTCTCGTTTTTGAAGCAATCCAATTCCAAGCATTTCCTTGTGCATGGATGAGTAAGTTAAAATTGATATCTTGTTGAATAATGCGTATCAAACAGAGCCAATGAATTTTTTAATGTTGACTGCAAGATAAAACACAAAACTCAAATTTGAATTTTTGACATTCATTGTAATATTTATGATTTAGCCTCTTAAATATTGCCATAGCAACTCTCTTTTTAATTTTAAATGTCATATTGCCACACTTTGTCGTGGCCCGAAAGTCTTGGGTGTGAGAGGGTTAGAGAAAGAAGCCGACATGATCTTAAAATTAGCTACTTTAATTCTATCTTTAACACTTAATGAAATATACAACTTTATAGCTCAACTCTGGGAACAATTTGAAATCCTTACCCGTAACCGGATATATTAAATTATTGAAAGTACTTATCTGGAGTTGAAGCTCCTTTTTATGATCCTTCTCGAAGCCCGATAGCTCGGTCAGCTCCAAGGTTGATTACTTGATCTGTATCTAGGGGATTCTACGTCAACTATTGATCTCAAGACGTTCCACCTCCCGGTCACTATTCACCTATTTAAACACTTGGATTTCAATGCTAACGATCAAAGATTAACCATTAACTCACATACTCAGCAACAGGCACTTTAAATAGTTGTTACATTAGCGTAAAATCAAGTCCTCTCTACGGAAAGCAGCTTGCTTTTAGACTAAAATCAAAGTTAAAGAATATCTTCCCCAAGAGGTTTAGTAAAATATCTCTTAAAACAACTTGAATAACTTGAGCAGAAATAGTAAAAAATTTCATAAAGATAGTTTGGAAGTATTATTTTGTTAACCAAAATGATTTTAAATAAGTGATTTGATCATGAATGCTTAGAGTTTCAAAGATATATATATATATATAATATAGTAAATTAAAAAATACCAGTGACCATAAAAATTATTAAAAATTATACCATACTTAAGTTAAATATTACAAAATACGTTAAAAGAATTATTCCTTGAGGAATTATCAATGAATGATTCATTATTTTATCATGAATAATTTATAAATTTCGTTTTTAGATATCATTCACTTGGATATCTTAAAACGAAACTGAGAATTTAAACTTAAGATATTTAAGACAGTTTGTGGAGCCTAATGAAGATTAACATCCACTTAATAGACTTAATGGTCCTATAATAAATCCATGAATAATAACAGGCGAGAAATAATAAAACATGAATTTTTTTTTTCAAAAGAGTGATTGATACAACCTACAATAAGTGATAATTGGTTAAAATATTTCTAAGGAAAAAGTAACCATTTTAAATGCACTGTATTCAATAGTCTTATAAAAATAAATCAGATCAAATACCCTGTTTGTTTGTTTTACTTGAATTCAAATTTTACATCAAATTTAATAAAAATAAGGTATATATTCTATATATATATTCTATTTTTAATTTTTTTTGTTTTTGTTTTGTTTAAAAGAGTGCTAAGCGTAGTCCTCACCTAAGAATAATCTTGTAGATGCATTTTTGATTTGATGAACAAAGTATATTTGTAGACTCAAGATATTTTAAAAGAATATTTTCTTGTCAATTATTCCACTAAATGTTTTCATAAATTTAAAGTTATTTGATTATGTAATAAATAATAAATCATGTATGTAATTCATATAACATTATTTTTTTTACTGTATATATATATATATAAATTATAAATGTCAAATGTTGTGTAAGCAGATTCTGTACAATTTACAAATATTAGATACATTTTAATTGAATTTGAAATTAATAACACTTTAGTACATAGATATAAATATTTAACACATGTATTTATGTTACACTGTAACATCTGTTCAAAGTCTCATCTGTGTGTAACAAAGTTCAATACTAGAATAGTTATATTTACATTTCAATGCACAGAAATATTATACTTAATTATGTACAATTAATTACCTGATAACACATTAAGGAGATAAAATCTATAATAATAAAACGTTTTAGAAATATTGTATTGGACATGTGTGACTACCCTATTACTTTTTATAACTCTAAAAGCATGCAACCGTTTTTAGATTCCGAAAAGATGCCGAAAGCTTGAAAAAAATCAAATATAAGATTAAGAATTATTTAAAGACTAGTTGTTTATGATAATTCTAATACAAAACATGCAGATAAATTACTTCAGAAAAGTATATGCTGTATTTATACTCCTTCCATTGAATCTTACCAATAAATTTTCATTTTTGAGGTCAAAAATGATAAAAATGTCACTTATAAAACCTATTTATATATTTAAGTAGAGGAATTAAAATGGTTCGTGGCCTGAAAATACATTTGAAAACATTTATATATATTTTAGAAAATGCTATTGAAAAAATTACATGTTTCCTATTCGATTTGAAATTTATATATTTATAAATTTTAATATAATTTCTAAATTCTACTTGATACTCGTACAAGAAGCTCTCAACTATTTTATACGATTTAATAAATTAGTCAAAATTCTATTTTTTGAATTATGCCACTTTACAGAGCACTAGAGTTTCAATAATTTCAAAAATCTATGTATATAAATGATAAAAGCGATTCATTCTCTCACTCATCACGATATCTCAAGAACTATTAGACCGACAGACTTTAAAATTGGCAGGCATCTTCCTTTCATGGAGTGGAGATCCGCTAAGAACGGGTTTTGCGAAAATCGACCCCCAAGGGGCGTTACTCTGACTTCTAGGGTGTGTTATAGATAAATACTTTTGTTCTTAAACTATTAGACCTATAGACTTGAAATTTAGTATGTTCCTTTAATGAAGTAGAAATCCACTACAAAAGAGGTTTTATGAATATTGATCCCCTAGGGCATTGGGAAGTTACTGATAATTCATTCCGTTTTTGAACTCTTAGGCGTACTGTCTTGAAATTTGTGTGTGTGTGTGTGTGGCAGGAGGATTTCTTTCATGGAGCAGAGTTCCGCTAGGTACGGATTTAGCGAAAATCGTCCCCAAAGGGAGCGTTATAGATAAATATTTCCATTTTTGGAGTATTAGACCTGTAGACTTGAAATTTGAAAGACTCCTTCCCTTCGAGGAGTAAAAGTTCGCTACTAAACGGGTTTTGCGAAAATCGACCCGGGGTCTTAAAGGGTGTTGCTATAGGCAAACTCTTTCCATAGGTTAGAGTTCGTCTAATTGATTGATTGATTGAACATTAAAGTCGCACTGTTCAGCTACATGAGGGCTTTTGGCGACGGACCACGTTATTTTGAACCATGGTCAAGTGACGTGGACGACACCTGAGCTGGCACCCCCCTCTCCTAACTACCACACCATACCAACGGGAGGACGTTTCAGCTCTCGACAGATTTAACGTGCATCGCTGCCCTACACGGTGGGTCTTTTGTGGTACTGGGCTCGAACTCGTGACAAGGCAAGCCACGATCCGATACCTATACCACTCGGCTACCGCGGCCAATAGAGTTCGTCTAAGAACAGGGTTTGTGAATATCGAACCTCAATGAAGGCTTTTAGGGCTTAAGGGGTGCTATATAAAAAAGAATCTATTTTTTGAATTGGTAGATGCTCGTAATTGGAATTTGTAAAGCATGTTTCTTTTGTTGAATATAGATCCACTATTAAGGGATTTTAAGGAAATCTACTTCTATAGGGAAGGGGGGGGGAACGAGAGTTACAGGGAAGTATTCATAAAAAATATTTCCGTGTTTTCGAGTTGCTAGATCTGCAATAATGAAATTTGGTAAGCATATTTATTTCGTTGATTTGAAATCCGATAAGAACAGGTCTTTCGGAAATCAACTCTAAAAAAGGGGTTGCGGGGTTTATTGATAAAAACATTCCATTTTTGAACTATTAGATTTAGGCTTAAAATTTGGAAATCATTATTTATTTTGTTAAGTTGAAATGTATTTTGCGGAAATCCATTTTCGGGGAGGAGGTTACGAGTGCGTAAAAGATAATTCTGCTTCAACTTTAGAAATTACCTATTATTCAGAATTCCTCTGCTTTTTAAATGAAGAAATAAGAGTTATAAGAATATTTTTCAGTATAAACGAACGCTTAATGTTAGTACAGGTATAAATTATATATATATGAATATATACAGTATATATATTCATACAACATTATGAAATACCAGAGAAGCGGGCGGGTAGCGGCTAATCCTATAATATAAATGCATTGTTTATAAAAATAATTATCATCCCAAAACTAACGTAGAGATAAAAAAAAACCCTGAAAGGTTCTATACGGTACAAATTATAAAATGTATACATTTATCATTTATTTCATAGAATTTATTTCATATCGCGTTCAATATATAATATTTTTAAAAATTTATTTCTAAATTATATGAAGAAAACAAAGCACATTCTTATTTAATTAAACACATCAAACTTTATGCAAAGTTATTCGGAAATCCCATGCAAATTAAAGTATTTCATTTCCTTTATTAAATCGTTGAATTTTGGAAGTTACTTTTCAAGAAATTTTCATTCATCCGAAAGTGAGATAAGCGTAAAATCTTTAGTTTTGTCATATTAATGGGTTTAACACTTAGCATCATCACTCATACTTCTCGTTTTACATTGTTAGCGGGCCTTAAAGTCCGTGCTTAATCAAATCACAATGCTTTTCATATATGACGGCTGCAGAGTTACTATAGAACAACACTCAAGCACTAGTCCTTCTGTCCGAATGTATGTTGCATCCCTCTTTTCAGCTGGTCAGTCATTATGGTAACTCAATATCTTCTCTTTACAGATGTAAATGTGAGCTAAGAATTGTCCATTAAGGTGAATCGTTTCCATGGAAATGACTGGATGAGGTTTAAAGATTTTGGCAGAATGCTTTTACTTGAAAGGGGAAGAGGAAGTTTCTGAAACAAATTACCTATTCTGATAGTGTATTTCCCAAACGAATTCTTTGGTAATGTTAAGAATATTGATAATTTTCCTACCTAAGACTGTAATTATGATTTGTATTGCCACCACTAACATCAAATACATAATATAGTTATTTGGTTAGCACGCAGGTTCTTGTTAATCCAAAATTTATTGCATTCTTTAAAGATATGTTACTATGAGCATTACTTCAAATGTCAAGCATAAGTTTTATTTTTAAATCTGAAAGAGTTAAGTGTCTCTCTGTATATATATTTTAAATTTAATGCAATAATAATAAATTTCATTCTATGTTATTGCTTTATTATGTTTCTTTTCCATTTTTCTTAGAAAACATTTCTTTATTAGAAAAAAAAAGTTTCCAACTAAATACCGTTTTGCAGTAGTATTTTCTAAGAAAACGCTTTTTAAAAGAATTATTCAATTATTTATTTGTTTATGATATTTTTATGTGTTTCCCTTTTACAGTCTCAAAATAGTTCTTATATAGTTTATTCTTTTAATATCATACAAAATATTTCAGATAATAGCTCAAGAACTTCTAAAACTGCAAACATAAATGTATTCATTTAATAAAAGACTTACTGATGTGAGTAGAATTATGCTCAACATGTATACATATGCAGACCAGCTGATATGTTTCTATAGGAAATTATAAGAACACCATTAATTATTGTACTTATTTATTTTTGTATTATTTATTATTGTATTATTATTTATTATTGTATTATTATTTATTATTGTATTATT
>BMAV01005191.1:286064-315716 GCA_019973955.1 Trichonephila inaurata madagascariensis
GTGAGAAAAAAACCTTTTAAAGTTTTGATACAAGTCGCCAAAAATGATGCCAATGGGGCTGTATTTGTAATTCTTTGAATAATTAGTTTTAATAAATTAGTTTTGTTAATTATAATTAAATTACTGTATTGTCAACCAGAATAATCTTGTATATAAAATTTCAACTCTATTGAGCACCTTAAAATGTATTTTATTAATGATTAAAAATTTGAACAAATTATGGGGAGAATGTGAAGTAATTGTAGGAATTGAAAAAAGACATTGCCAAGAAACAATATTCTTTGTATAATTAAGGATATTTTATTTTAAAAATTAATTAATATAGATTATCAAAAATAAATATATAAATTTGAGAAAGCAAATATAAACACGAAATATAGTTATTTGTTCGAAATTTATGAATGCTACAATATTTTACGTCAGAAATTTACCCAGGATTTTACTTCATATTTTTTATTCTTTTAAGAGAAGCAAAGTTGTGATTCAAAATTAAGAAAATAATAATCTATCTATTTGAAATAAATATTGATTGGTTAAATCACACAAATAAAATAAATAATTTTAAAAATAATAACATTACTTTTTTAAATAAAAGTTACCATGTTAGTAAATTTATTTCGGAAATCACAAATATCCTAAATAAATCTTCTACATTCTAGTTCCTCACATAGCATTTAAACGCTGTTAACATTATTGAGAATTTAAATATATTTATATATATACTTAAATATAATTTTGAAGAAAATATAGTGATTTTCTTTTTGGTACTTCTCATGTTTATGTTGCCATTTTTAATTCAGAAACTTCTGTGATGATTAAAATATTTCATTTAATTTCAATATTAGTTCATTGTTTCCCTTAAAATGAATTTTCTTGGGACAAGGATCGGGAAAAAAAATAAAAAATTTAATTTATGAAATTCTACAACAGTATTATTTACTTCCCTTCCTTATATATGATTCTGAGTAGCAAGAGATGGAAAAATCTGAAACTTATATTTAAATCTTAATTAATTTTGAAAATATGTTGAGTTTTTGCTATCTTAATTCGTGTATTTTAAATTTCCGACTAATTATTAACATGCACATAATTAATTATTCTTCAATATTCAACATTAATTTGAGCTATTGGGACTATGATTTTGAATTGCAATTTTGAAAATAGTAATTTTTCAAAGTTTAAAAGTCAGTTATTTTATAAGTTGTGAGGGTTTCCAATACTTTATTTTTAAAAAGGCATTTGGAACTTATACATAAAATAAAGTATCATAACAAAAAATTTTTATTCAGTTAGTATTTGAATTATTAAACAAATGTAGATTGTTTGGTAGGAAAAAAAATAGTATCATCTACAGTAATTTCTCCAGAGACTAGTCCCGGAAATTTGAAAAATGGGAGTCTTGTTTCAATAAAAATGATAAGATTATATCTGCTTTGAAACAAATAATTTCTTATGCGAAGAAGAGATTTCATCTGTTATTCATAAACTTGAAATTGAATTTAAATATTTAACAGCAAATAATTTATATAAATATTAGTACGGAACACACATAAAATTCCTTTTAAAAATTAATATTATTTAATTACAATTTCAATAATATTTAGAAAGTATAGCAAATATAACCTGTAAAATTAAACAACACATCACAAACATGTGATACGATGGCAAATATTTTCAAATGTTTTTTCAGAAGACTATGTTTTTATTATATATACTCTCTCACTTTTATAAATGTTAAATTCCCAAGATTTTCATTTCTCAAATAAATATTTTTTATTACGCGATCTTCTATAAAAATTGATTATGGTAGAATTAAATATTCTGAATTCTCAGACATACTTACTGTAACAATGGAGGCAAAATTTTCTGATACAATAATTTTCAGAATATTTCTTAATGTAACTTTTAATTTTTACTGCTTTACAAAACGGTTCGTAAAATGAGAAATTGGTTGATTATTTCCGGCTCAAGTTGTTCTATAGTTATATATAATGTTTTTTTGCAACATGGAACTGCCATTTTTGATTTGTAGATTTGTAACTCAAGACATCTAACTTTTTCTTTTTGTTTGAAATAAAACAATCCCTTTTTAACTTGTACATTTCTTTCAACAAAGTATTAAAATGCAATTGATTACATTATTAAAATGCAATTGATGATAAATTTCAGTTAATTGAAATTAAAATTTATTTCTGTATTAATGCAGGCCTGTCGTTTAAAACAATTTCCATGATTACTTCTAAAGCACGAGACCTTTTTTTAATACAATACAGATAAAAATGGTCGGTACTTTCCTATCATCGCAACCGTATTGGTGACATTATCTTAACTGAAGTACATGGTTGGAAATTCAGCGCATGCGACACATGGGAAATCAGGGTTACCAACTTGGCAAGTTATGTACAACGTTGGCATTGTTGCGATAGTACGTAAATACCAAATGGTCTAAACCAGGAATGGTGAACCAGTGGCACGCGTGCAATTGATGGCACGTGACACAATATTTTTGGCATGCCAGTGATCAAAATGGTTTGTTTTTTATTTCAAAATTTCAAAGTTTACTATGAAGTATTACGAACAAACGTGAGTGATCGGTCTCGAGGAGCACACTCGTTTGTTATTGTCTTATTTTAGTTACATCGTAGACTACAATTGCTTGTGATGTTGTGACATCTCTCGCGTTCTTCTTCTAACATAACCTCTACGTTCTTTGACGGCCACGATTAATGGCAAAACTTTTCCAACTCAAATCCAAGAAGTAAAACGAAGCGGAGATGCAAATAAGATAACCTTTAAAAGGATAGAAAGTTTAGTGAGCAAAAAATGGCAATTTAGAGAAAGCTGAGTTCGGAGATGAAAAAGTGTGGATCGACGGTTTAGAATCAAGACGCCCACCCCGCTAATCTATACAAGGTGCATACTATTGCACACGAGCCCATCAGTCTACCTAAAAGTAACTGTATCATTGAGTATTCAACCAAGGTAGGGAGAATATATTCTGAACGCTAGTATATTATTGAATCGAGATTAGGCGGATCTAATTAGTTATATTGATGATAAATGATCTAATTGCGCGATCTGAGTTAGTTAAAACGGCGTACTTTGGTTTATTCTCACTTAATATAAGTTTGTTCGATATCTATGTAATTTAAGTTAAATTCTTAATAAAAGTCATATTAAGAATTATAGAATGTCTCATCCTTCCGAGATAATCCCACACCTCTAACTTACGCGGAAACCCCAAGACATAGCTATCGACAGATGGCTATGTCGCAATGTAAAGTTTGTCTACGTATAGCATAGTTAATTTCATTGACACAACTGTACTTTGAAGTTTATCTGTTTTATATTTACGATTTTTAACTGTTGTTTAATATAGCTAATTCAGCAAAAGAACAAACAGTGCAAGATAGTTAGTGTAACAGAGAATTTCAAATTTAGCGGACAGAGAAACAAACATGACTTTGAGTTAGTAAAGGCGACATAGCGGTGTGTGTTTTATGTTCTGGAATAGTGGTATGCAGAACATCGTCTGTAAAATAGTATTTTAAAACAAATTGCAAACCCTCTTGTCAAAAAGAGTGAGAACCATCTCAAAAATAATTAATTGCTAAGAAAACATTTGGCAGATGACAAATTCAACATGTATTCTACAAAAAGTAACATTTTACAATCCTAATTTAAGTTATTTGTCATCCAATCTGCAACAACAAAGTCACACGAATGTTACTCTTTAATTTGAATTATATGTATAACTAAAACATTTATAATTATAGTGCAAAAGGTATTTTTTTCATAGTAAATAGATTTTTGCGTTGGTTGTATTTAGTTTTATTATTTTCCCAAAATTATTTGACGGCACGTCTACGCCTCATTAAACACTTCTTAAGGAAAAAATGGCACGTTGATCCATAAAGGTTCGGCACTCCTGGTCTAAACCAAGGGATGGCCAACCCAACTGACCTCTTGGGCCGTAATATATATATATATATATATATACATATTTATTTATTTATTTATATTAGGTTTGGTTCCATTAGAAACATTTATTGAAGCGAAAATTTAAAACAGAATAAACTATTATTATATGTTTAATTATTTTTCATGTATATAGACAGAGATAATGTAATAATTATAATGTAACAATCAAATAATGTTTTATTTATTTAAATAATGAGATTTATTTAAATAAGCCGATCTCAATGCATGTATCTGCACATTGTAATTGATGTTACAGGTTTTCGTCCTATAAGATTGAGCGCGATTTATGCTTGATAAATTTCATTTTCAAAATGAACGATTCACGGTTGTAAGTTGAAAAACGGTTACAGGAAATCAAGCTTGATGCTTCGAGGTATCACTGCAATAAAATACTACCCACTTCTAAATATCTATAAAAACAGAAGCGACGTGAGAAAGTAGAAAAACAACCATCGTATTCATTTGTTACAAAACAATGAACTAAAAACAAAAATATTGCACAAAATAATCATGGTTTGTAATATTGTAAAGAATCTCGCGGGTTGGTCACCCTTGGTCTAATCATTTAAATAACAATAAGTTTTGAAAATTGGAAGAGATAAAGGTATTTGTAAATTCTATCTCTTCTTTTAACTCCTATTCCGAATTAGGAGATCTGTAACATATTATTCATTTCCGATAATGAATCTTAAGCAAAAAAAAAAAAAAAAAAAAAAGGTTTAGTAAAATAAAGAAATGATAAAATCCGGCGTTAAAATACCCTCCTGAAATCACGAAAAGCTTATAAAAGTTTGGTTAAATGTTAATATGTTATGGACTCTATAAACTTTGTTAAAAATTCTGAAACACAATTTATTATCTCATGTTTTCTTGATGAAATGTTGACAGAGTATGATCGATGAGTTTTTTTACGAAAGCTATTTAATCTCATTACATTCTAGAATTTGATCTTCTGGAAAACTAAACTCTCGGGAAACTATTCTAAATAATTAATTGGGCTTTGAAACTGTTCAGCATAAATTCCCTTTCTATTCAGATTTCTGTAAAAGCATTGATTGTTATTTTATGACTGCTTTAATTGTCAAGCTTTCTGTTGCTGCAATGAAACATTAATGTATTAATGTTCGTATTATTGCATTGCTGCGTTTTATGGTAAACAGTTTATGAGAGGTTTTAGCTATTTGATATGATTTCTACAAGAAAAACCAATAAGATATTAGAAAATGTTATTACTAGCATATTATCAGAAACTATTTTTTGTACACTAGCGTTAGGAGTTTCTTTTATAATTTCTTTCTTTTAATCCAATTAGAGTTCTATGTTTATCATAAATAAAAAATAAAATATAATAACCGAAAAATCCGGTGTCTAACGCGAACTTTAACACAAGAAATAAGATCGAAATTTAAGAGTGCGCGTTAGACACCGAGTATAAAAATGATAACTTTAAAAATAAAAAAAATATACTAGTATAAAGAAAATAAAACTTCTAATATCGAAATGCTGTTTATTTAAAAGAAACGGCATGCCTTATGAACCTTAAGTGCTGTAGTTTTAGATGTATATTATTTTTTTAAAACCTGGGATAATATACCTCAAACAAATGATTTCAAAACATAAGGGCATTGCATACCTACATTTCAGGTTTCTCTGTAAGAAAAGGGTTTATGCGTTACACGGCAAAAAACCTAAATATAAAAAAAATGCAGCTTGGAAGTATAGGTGCACATTGTACGGTGGTACGCGTTGTACGCCGGATTTTACGGAATGTAATCTCTTTTCTTTAATATGGTTTAGTTTTGAATTAATATAAAACCCTCAATTTTACCAGTTCATGCTACATTATACATTTCTAGATTGAAGTCAAAATGCTCAAATAGAATTTATAAGTACATATTAATTAAAATTGAATTTATAAGTACAAATAGAATTTATAAGTACATATTAATTAAAATTGAGGGTTTTACATTAATATATATACTTATAAATTCTAGTTGAGTGTTTTTACTTCAGTCTAGAAATGTATAATGTAGCATTAACTGGTAAAATTGAGAGTTTTACATTAATTCAAAACCAAACCATATTAAAGAAAAGAGAATACATACCGTAAAATCCGGCGTACAACGCGTACCACCATACAATGTGCACCTATACTTCCAAGCTGCATTTTTTTTTATATTTAAGTTTTTTGCCGTGTAACGCATAAACCCTTTTCTTACAAAGAAACCTGAAATGTAGGTATGCAATGCCCTTATGTTTTGAAATCATTTGTTTGACATATATATATATATATATATGTCAGGTTTGAAAAGTTTAGCTTCAAAATTAAGTAAGAAATAAATGAAAATAGAGCGAACTCTTTACCATCGCGTAAGGATTTGTGGGTAAATAATCCTATTTAAAGGTGGAGCGAGTGCTGACGAAGGAGAACGCGTACTCGAAAAAGCTTAGCTGGTGACTCCTCGCTGAATTGTTGTCTATTGTTCTACTCGGTTGCGCCCCAAAGGGCCGCCATGTTAGATTTTATGTGATTGAAGCAAAATAAAGACGTTATTATAGAGATGATGCCCTCCTCATTTTACCATCAGGCGTGGGGCCTGACATATATAACCTAAATCTAAAAATTGGACTATTTTTTGTTTTTTTAAAGATAATTTTCAAAATTGCTGATTCACATATAAAAGCAAAAGTATACATGTAATTTTGAAAAATTTCCTGAAATAATTGTATTTTTTGAAAATGTAAGGACTCTAATAGTATTCATGTTTTGATCATAAAATCGGTTTTTTGTGACTAAATTCTTTTCTTATTATTGTAAAAAATTCATTACAAATTTCAAAATACGGTTTTTGACTCTAATTTATGATACTTGTGCCATTTCGTTTCAGTTAATGACTGAAAAAAATATGGAAGGTGTAGAATAATTACATATTTTTATTGCGTGATGTTACATATTCTTCTTAAGAAAAAACGTTATTATACTTATATTCAATTCGAGGCCTCAAGAAAATTTAAATTGTCAAAAACGAATTTAATTAAAACATTGCCTGTATTTCGTAGTTGCTTAAATATACTCAATTAAATAATTTTCCTCTTCTACATTTTGCTAGAAATTGTTAATGCATTACAAGTATTATTAACATAAAAAAACATTTTAGACTATTTGGAGATAGAACTTTATATGAGGGAAACAGCTAGTTAGAAATCGTTTATTTGTAATTAAAGAGCTCGTGGTTTATGTACTCTTTCATTTTTAGAAGGCGCTTTTTTAAAACATTTATATTTTAAAATCCAAAAGCTTGATTTCTGCATAAGAAAATGGATAACTTTGATTTGAGAGTAGCCCTCCTTTCTTAATGAGATTTATATTTCCTTACCTGAATTAATTCAGAAAAAAAAAAAAAAAAAGAAAATTTTTTTTTAAAAAAAAATAATGAATGTATGACTTAGTGAATAAAGTTTTCGGAATGTTTTTTAACATAAAAACGTTTGTGTGCTTCGAAATTCATTAACAAGATAAATAGCTTAGTTAAAATAAAATATGTTTCGAATACGATTTTTTTAATACTAGGATTATATTAAATGCCTACTTTGTTATTAAAAAAAGCTACACGAATTTTAATGTCATTAAATTTGTATATATAATTAACATTACCAGTAAAAACTACAATGAGATATAAAAGTATTAGTACTTCAGGCAAAATAAAGCAATTTTTAAGAGCATCGCAAATTATGTTTTTTTTTAAATGTGAAATATCTAATCTCTTTAAATTTATGAATAGTAACAAAATTGTATAATTTTTTAAAGTTTCATTTTCGTAGATTAGTAATTTGAAATTTTTCTAAAATTGCGAATATTTAGTTTTATAAGGGGTTTTCAGATTGTTTCTTTCTTTTCTGCTTTAAACTATATGTAGGAAGTAAATTATTTAACTAATATTTAAGTACTATGCAAGCAAAATGCTCTAAAAATTGCAAACTCTTTTTTAGAAATTTAGTAGCCATTTGCATAACTTTGAGAGAAAAAAACCTAAATATCGGACAAAATTTGCTTTCGATCACAAAAAGCTCATTTCTCAAATTATTTGTTTTTTCAATTTCTACTATTAGTTCACTCTCTCCCAATATATATATATATATATATATATATATATATATATATATATATTTCTTGCTCAAATTTTCAATCGTTAATAAAATATTTTTTATTCATCCACTCAAGTTCAAACACATTTTTTGAACGTTTAGTGGGTGACGCTTGATGTTAATACAGCTTTTTCAAATATTAAACAATTAGATAAACTTAACTAATGAAAAAAAAAGTAAAAAGCAAAAATATAATAGTCCAACACTATATATAAAAAGGAAAATAATTCGCTATGTTCCTGTAGCACAACGGATATCACGTTGGACTTTTAATTCAAAGGGCGTATGCTCGAATCCCACCTGGGATATCCTGATTACTGAGAATGGGATTTTTTTACTATACTATTTTATTAGAATAATTAAATTTAATTAATGAATTAAAAGTAACGAACAAAAGAAAAATAGCCGAACAACATATATAGGAAGGAATGAAAAATTCCAAGGAAAATTGCTTTCTATTTTGTCATTTAATATTGTGAGTAAGTGAGTGAATATTAACGTCGGACTGTTAAGCTACACGAGGGCTTTTGGCGGCGGTCCTCGTAATTTTGAACCATAGTCAAGTGACGAGGACGCCACCTAAGCTGGTGCCTCTCTCTCTCTTGACTGCCACACCGACTTGAGGGCGTTTGAACTTTCGACAGATTTATCATGCATCACTTCCCTACACGGTGGGTCTGGGCTCGAACGCATGACACGCCAGCCATGATCTCATGCCTTTACAACCGCTTTACCACTGCCCTTTCTTAATATTGTGATTCTGTCATATGTATACATATATTTGCATTGATTGTAACTGCTTAGTAACAAATAATACAAATAAATTTTTCTTTGTTGACCTAAGTAGGAATTGACCTAAAAACTTTTTTTTATATTACTTGTTTCTACTAAAACTCCAAGAGCAATAAAAGAGTAGTATAAAAGTCGAGATATAAGAATTTTTGTTTCCTAGTTAATTACTCATATACGAGTATTTTTTAAAGGATTAAGGCATCATCAATAGATTCTATGTTTATTTTTCAATTCCAACTATTAGTTCGTACTGTCTATATATTTATTTATTTATATATTTGTATATTTATTTATCTTGGTGGAATTTTCAAGCGTTAGTAAAATACATTTTAAAGCGCTAAATTGTGCTTAAATTTTTATATATAGGACCATTTTCGATGACAATACAATAATTTATTTATAATTAATAAAAATTAATTGACAAGTAGAATATTTAGTGGGTATAAATTCTGTAATAAAATTGTATAAGAGTAAATGAATTATTTAGTACATTTAAATGAATTAGTCATTTGTTTCCAAAAATTCAATAACTAATTTGCTTTAATGCTTAAGAATTTTATTAATTTATATTAAAAAAAAGTGAAATTCAGAGAGAAACTATTCTCATGCCATTTTCCTTTCTTCAGATTTATATGCTTCTAATTTTTACTAAAATTAAAAGCACAGAACTGAATTTTATATAATGTACTTATTGCTTTGTTATTTCTAGAACATAACAAAGCTAGTATTTTTAGTTCTACCTACATAAAGATAGACGTAATAAATGAACAACATATCAAACAAGAATCCTTCATAGTTAGATGATAAACAAGAAAAAATTATCATTCATATACATTTTATTAAAATACTAGGGATAGAATTCCTTACAGCACTCTTATTCTGGTATTGGGAAATGATATTTTATATATATGAATAGTGTCTCTCTTTCATAAGAGCTAAAAAAGAATAGCTGTGTTATGGAAATTGTTTTCCTGGAGTACTTCGAAAGTTTTTCAATTCACTGGCTCTATTATATTAGATTGTTTCTTATTCTTATTTTTAACTTGTAAAGCAACATAACAAGATAATCCATTGTTAATTTAGGAAATTATAAGGGGAGAGCTTTACAAACATTTGCTAAAGCCAAAATACCATTATTGTTAACCATGTATTATATACGTTTTTCATTTCCCATTAAAAAAAATACAATTATATTTATTAAAAAAAAGCTTTCTAGTGTCTCCGTAGCCTCTTTGAGAAATAAATATGTTTGGTATGAAATATTTCTCATCCGAATACTCTATTATTGTGATGGTTAGCACTTAAATCTCTCATCTGAATATTTGTATTGTTTTTTTAAAAAAGTATTCTTAATATTTTACTTGAAAAATATATTTAGTCTAAGTTAAAATGAAGTTCATATTTATTATTTCGTATACTGTTAAAGACTTGCAAATATTAATATGCCAATACGAAAAAAAGGCAATAAAATAAATAATAGTTACTTATCATATAGACCAAAGGTTTCCAAATTTTTTGTCTCATATACCCCTCGCCATGTTTTTCGGTTTTGGGTAGACTCTTGCTTACATAATATTGAATTTTTACAAATTTATAAACTTAAATGTCTTTTTGACAGCTGGTATAAAATTACTTACTTTAAAAGATTTAAATTTCTAACTGTAGTGAAATTAATGTTTAAAATTTAAGAACGCATGTTAATGAAATTAAAAAAATTAATTAACACGTAAAATAATCGATCAACAGATAAATATTTATAATGGGATCGAAGAATTTGGTTTTACAATTACAATTTTTCAACATCTGACATCAATCTTGTCACGCTTAACCCTAATTTTCTCTGTTAGAAGTTTCCAGTATTTTCCTTCCTTTTTTTTATTTTGTAGTTTAGCTACCGCGCTGAAACTCCTTCTCACTAGGAAAAGCAGTTAAAAACTTTCTCACACTTCATAATTTGGGATAAATAACAGTAAGTCTCTCATATTAAAGCCATGCTGACATCCGTTTTCAAACTTATTTTTAAAACCTAGTTGCAAAATCTGAATGAAGGGCATTTAAATGTTAAACTTAAGTTTAAAAGTTATTTTCCTGGCAGATTGTCTGTGGCCAAATGAGAAATTAGGAAAATTCGCGGCGTCCAATACTATACTCCTTTAGCTTAATTCTGGCAAGAGAGGCTGAAATGATGGTCTGGGTTTTAATAAAAATTATGCTGTTACTTGTAACTGCAACTTAACCTCATTAAATGTGGTAAATAAACGTTAAATAGATAAAATCTGGTTTTCATTTAATTATATGTTCTTTTAAAATTAAAGGCAAATCTGGTTCAATGAGAGTCACTATTGTACTCGTAGATCCTCATTTACAGGTCATGGACCCCCAGATTATTTTTTCGCTGACATAGACTCCTTGCAGGACGTCATAGACCACTTTGGGAATCGCTGATACAGACAATGAATGTACAATAAATGTTCAATAGGATGGATCACAGTTATATAGAGGGAAAAAATACTATTAATCGGAAACTAACTATGCTAGGGGGGACGAACCTTTATCGATCAACGTGCCACTTTTTCTTAAGAAATGTTTGATGAGGTATAGACGTACCGTCAAATAACTGCCACTGGTTCGCCATCCCTGACCTATGCGAAAAAGATGTAATATGGTATGAAAATTATGAGAACAGTTATTAAAACAAATTTCAAAATTTATTATGACATCAAACGGTGTGAATTTTTGCGAAAAGGTGAAAAAGACTTAATTATAGTTAGAAGATTTTAGACTCAACATAAATTTATTTTTCTAAAATATAAATAACCAAAAACGTGACGATTATTGATAAAGGAGTTCCAAGGTTAGAGGAGTGCAATGTACATTGCAACTTTTCATATCCACAGCTAATCTCACCCCTCACTGTCGAATCAATCCTATTTAAGCTGATTGCTGTGTCTTCCGGTATATCGTGCACTGTGCAATTTTTACAGTAGACTTCTTAAAGCATTCAGTACTAGAGAACTTTTAAATGCATTTGATGTTTCTTCTTGTAACAATATAGAAGGTATCCTCTAAATATAAAAAAGTAATATAAAAAAGTAATATAAAAAAGGACTGAAATATCTGATTTTCTTTAATAAAAGTTAGGTTGACTTTTTAACGTAAAAAAGTTCAAATGCCTAAACCTCACTTTCCTTGTGGCAGTACTTAAACTAAAAATTAATTTTTAAAAAATTTATTTCCCCCTTTTTTTATCTATATGCCAGATAACATCTTTTCCCCGTAAGTAGGTTTTGAAATTCTGAAAAAAGGATTTGATCCCTCCTAATGTACAATTCCTAAATTAAAATTCAGCATGCATTTTTTTTCAAAAAAGTCTTTTGAAAACAAACTTGAAGGTAAATCAAAAGTTTTCCTTAAAAGGCATGTGTCGTATAATTCAAAAAGCTAATTTTCTCAGGCTCATGATCCATTTAAATAACTCAAATTTCCTATAAAGCAGTGATTCTCAAAGTTTCAATATTCATTCATAATTTTCAATGCGGCCCCTTCCCATACAAATAACAGTGCATTCAATTCAATACAATTATTCTTTGACGCTATAGCTACAATACGAGATAAACCTCTTAAGTGCCCCCGGTGAATATATATACGTCTCGCTCAACTCATGCGTTAACTGCTTCGGTCGTGTATATACGTCTTTCCGAAGTACGATATTTTCTGTGCACTGCTATCCATAAAATCGTTCCAAAGGCTTTGAAATGTAATAAAAGGATCTTGACAGCGTTTGCGAATGATTTACTTATATCAGAGGATTTCCTTATTTATTCCTTTTCTCCCCCCCCTTAATACGTGGAATTCCCCTACATGGGAAACAGAAGCATTAGAGCGAATTGCATAGTATTTAATTGGCAGTGAAGTTATTATCTATAAACCGTACAAATTATCGAAATAAGTGTTAATACTTGTATATAATTTTGTATGTGACAAGCTAATGGAGTCACTGGTAATTATAAAATTTGTTCTTAATTTAGTATTTTGTTAAATTAATTCTAAAATACATTGAGCTGTAATGATACATTAATCAAATCAGTGCAAATGTTAATTTTATTTTGTCAGAATGTATTTTGTTTACTTTCGGTAAATTAATAATTTTTTTAAATAATGTTTTGTTTTCGACTTTTCATAAACTCGCGTCCCCCCTCATAGAGTTATCACGCCCTCCCCTACAGGGCGACCCTCACAGTTTGAGAAACATTGCTGTAAAGTGTTTACAATTGAAGTTTACGAAGAAAAGAAACTATAAGCATGATTCATTCAAACACTTCAAAATTGTCGATCTTCTGAATATTTACAGAATTTCTGCAACAGAAATTTACATCAGTTGCCAACAATTCCGAGGCATATCACGTGATAATTTCTGAAACAACTTAATTCATCCATTAACGATGCTAAGAAATCAAGCGTTGGTCTCTCTCTCTCTCTATATATAAATTTACGAGAATTATTACACACACACATATATATGTGCAATAATTCTCGTAAATTTTCTCGTAAGGGATTTTAATTCATGATGGTCTTAAGCCCTCCAAGACTTCACGACACAATTAATTTCTAGTTTACGCACCAAATGGGAAATAGCCATAACCTTATCTCCCCCAAACTAAAACTTCAGGGTTTTTAAAATAGGTGTGACGGATCTATTCGCATTCCTACCACTAATCCTCTTGGGAAATATTTGGGCTATCATTCACGTTTATTCACAACCAACCCTTCTGAAGAAGAAACCGTGACATTCAAATTAAATCTACTATATATAGTAAGGGTTTTCTAGCTAGCTTGAGGAGAAGGAGATAAAAAAAAACAAGGAGTCGGGTGAGATTTCTACAGATCAGGTATCACTACTATTTTTAATATTAAATAGATGAAGATTTAAAGTGAGGATTGTGGTCACTAAACTTAAAATAACGTTAGGCTAATAAGGATAATTGAATTGATCCTAAATTAAAGTGGTCGATGTTCATAGTTTTCGTATAATTCGTGCATCTCGTTATTGTTCCACTTGTATTGTTCATATTAATTCTCTTCTTGAATTTTAGTGAATCAGTATTGATAATTTGGTTGATCAATAAATAAGTTAATTTTGAATATGTCTGGTTTCTTTCCCTTCCTCCCACACATCTAGGTGGGCAAAAGAGAGAGGGTAATCCCTTGGAGGGGCACGAATAAATTTAACTCAATAAAAACAATGGACTGTATTCCTTTAAAAACTTAAATGAATTTAAAAACCTTACTGAAATTGAGACTTAACGTCTGCTCGGCTCGCAGTATGAACTACAACTGGAGTTTCACTCCAAAACATTTTTTATAACCCAAAGGACGGGCGCCTTGGCGCTCACCAAATTGACAATAAATTACAAATGGTAAAGGTGGCGTTAACAATCCCTCACACAGGTTGATGCAATTTTGCCTCACCTGCGTATTCGGGCCAATTAGAAAAGCTTTTAACGGAAATCACAGGATTTTATTAGCTTCCAGTTGACCATGACAAAAACAATTATAGTTTTAAAAAAAAACTAAAAAGCACGCTTTTATAGTTAATCGAACTGAAAAGTAAAAAAATAATTCTTAATATATAAAAAAAAATGATTAAAGAGAAAATTAATGTCATTGTGGTAAAAGTGTGGAATGTGCTTTGTACTACATTTATATACTAACTCTGCTTTTCGGAATAGAACTAATTAGACATTATAGCAATAGATATCGAGCACCCCACGCTTTTCACACAATGGCATAATGCTTATATAACAAATTATTTTTTTACTTTTTAGTTCGATTAACTATAAAAGCGTGCTTTTTAGTTTTTGAAACTATCATTTATTTTTCATTTTGTAGTTAGAAACAATAAAAGCGTGTTTTTTTAGTTTTTTAAACTATCATTTATTCATTGATGAATTAATCTTAAATGCGTCATTTTGTTAAAATCTAGAATGTCCATTGCCGTTTTCACTTTAGGGTTGCAACAAACTTTTAGTCGTCAAATCTGTAAATATGATCTTGAAATAGTCGCCAAATATAGAAATGGAAAATTGTTAATCCTGATGATCCTGATCAGGAGAATGGAAGAAGATTATCAAATTATTGTATTGTCATGGGTCCTTGATATTTGTGCAAAACTTCGAAATAATCTGACCTTTTAAAATGGGTAAAATTTGAGTTCATCCGTTACATACAAGTGAAGCTTATAATAACGTGTTTAAGGTATCCAACTACGTTCGGAACCGTAATTTTGCAAAAGCTTGTAAGTGGATAATATTTATGATATTTAGTGTCACTTAGATTAGAATACATTTATAAAATTGTTTTAAGAACATTATGACAAAATTTTTTTATTTAAATACAATATTTTGGCAAAAAATTAACTTAGAATACCTTTTTTTCCAAATGTTCTCCTTTTGTAAAAAATGCTTCTATTGTATTAATATTTTGCCTGTATTCAGCTCAGACCTCTGTACAAAGGCTCAACTAGAATTTTTGAAATGCATAACTTGGAAGTCGGTTTATCCATATTTAAAGAGAAATCCATATAAAAGAAAAAAAGAGAAAAAAAAGAGAGATCCATATTTAAAGAGAAATTTTAAGAAAATACTCCAATAATTATTTCACATGGTTGTAACTCTGAAAATAATGTGAATTTTTCAAAAATCATAGTTGAGCCTCTGTACAGAGGTCTGAGCTATATACAGGAAAAATATTAATACAATAGAAGCATTTTTTACAAAAGGAGATCATTTGGAAAAAAGGACTCTCTGGAGTTGTCTTTACTTTATATAAACAAAATATTATTTTAGAAGCATATTTTATAAAAGGAGAAAATTTAGAAAAAAAGATTGTTCTAAGTTAAATCTTTGCCAAAATATTCTATTTAAATAATTTTTTTTATCATAATGTCCTTAAAACAATTTTATACATGTATTCTAATCTAAGTGACACTAAATATCGTGAAAATTATACATTTATGCGCTTTTTTAAAATTATGGTTCCGAACGTAGTCGGATACCTTAAAAGACGAGAGCTCGAGAGTGAACAAGGAATGTTTTTGAGAATGTGCTAAATGTAGTATGAGGTTGTCCGCGTGTTTAATTGTTGTTCGTTGTGTATAAAATAAAATACCAAAAACCTCTCATCTTTTCCCCAACTGAATTGAATATCAAAATGCCAGAAATCAGGTCCGTAATTTATTGTACATATATTCAGTATAATGATTGAAACTTTGATATCCTGCTTTACATTGTAAACAATACAAAAAGGAAATGTAACTACCCAATTCCGCTTCGAAAACTAAATTACACTTATTCCATTTGACAGCGATAGTCTTTTCATTCGTTCTTAATACTCAGTCACAAGTCTTCTTTTTCCATATCCGTAACATAAAAGCCTCTCTTTTCAGTTAATACTCAAGACAACTTAATATTCCCGTCTCTTTGTGAATTAAGTAATTATCCAAAAGGTGTACTTTGAAAGACTCATTTTAATTGGAATGACTGGGTAAGAACTGGGGATTTTAGATGGAATTCTCTTAATTGATGGAAGAAAATAAAGAGAAGTTTCTGAATATAAGTAACATGAATTAATTTCTTTTTCTCTCGGATTATTCGAAGTTATTTCGAATATATAGTTAATTTTTAAATAAGTAACTATTACAGGCAAATTGACTTAGGTTTTAAGAATGACTTTTTATGTAAATCTTTAGATTTAATGAGAGTTTTTTTTTTTTGATGTAATGAGAAGGCGAAAATGAGTATTTTGTACTGAGTCATATACTGTTTAGTCATATACTGTTTTTTAAAAAAAAAACACAGTGAAAAGATTTCTTGTATAAAATTAAGTGGGGGAATTTAACTCATTCAACTGAATAATATAATATGCAATGCTTTGGACATTTCCCCTAATTTTAGTATTAATTCAAAATTTAATTAAATCTTAATGCAAAATTATATTTGTCTGATATTTTTCAATTCCTACAATTAGTTCATTCTCTCCTTATACATATATCTTGTTCAAATTTTCAATCGTTAATAAAATACATTATGTTCATCCATTTAAGTTCAAATACAATTTTTAAGTTTGTTGTGGATGTTAATACGGTTTTTTCAAATATTAATTTATTAATTACATTAAAAAATTAATAAGTAGTAACAAACAAAAATAATAGTCCAACAGCATATATAGAAAAGAAAGCTGTTCGTTGTGTCCCTGTAGCGCAATGGATAGTGCGTTGGATTTCCAATTTAAAGGTTGTGGGTTCGAAACCCACCTGGGATGTCCTAATTTCTGAGAATGTGTCTTCTTTTTTACTATCTTATTTTATTAGAATAATTGAATTAAATTAATGAATAAATAGTAACAAAAAAAAAAGATGGTCCAATACAATATATAGAAATGGAAAGTTGCAAGAAAAATCGTTTTCTATTTGGCACTTAATATTGCGGTTCTGTCATATGTATATACCAATTTATTTTAATTGCAACTATTTAATAAAAAGTAACTAAAATAATTTTTTTGGGTTGATCGAAGTAGGAATTGACTTAGAAATTTTTTTAATATTATTTGTTAAGTTATGATTTGATGCATTTCTATATAATAGGACATAAATATTTATAAAAAGAATGTCTTTATAAATAAGTTTCTGAATTGTACTGCTTATTTTACTTAAACGTGTAATCAACCTAGTAACAATAAAAAAAAAAAAAAAAAATGGAATCATTTCAAGTATATGTATGTAGAGAACAGATAGATACGATTGACAGGGAAACAAACACAGAAAAAGATAAACTTATAGAAAGACAAATAAAACGAGATCACAATAGAAAGATAAATAAATATAGATACATATACATATATTGATTAATTAAGAAACTTTGATAAATCTCTAAGAAAAATTATCATCGAGAATTTAGACACCGTAATTTTGATTGAAGAAATTCACTTATGCTGAACATTTTGAAGTTAGCAGTAATTTTAAGAAAATTAAGTAATGTAAAAAAAAATTAAGTCAATTCCTACTTAGATCAACAAAGAAAATTTTTATTTTAGCTACTTTTTATTAAATAGTTATAATTAATATAAATATGTTTATACATAGGACAGAATCACAACATTTAGTGGTAATTAATTTTTATTAATTATCATTAAAGTATCGTATTGTCATCCAAAACAATCGTGTATATAAAATTTCAGTTCAACTGAATGAAAACGTGAGAAAAAAACCTTTTCAAGTTTTGACACAAGTAGCCAAAGTTTTTGTGTTTGTAATTCTTTAAATAATTAGTTTTAATCAACTAATTTTTATTAATTATAATTAAATTATTGTGTAGTCAGCCAAAGTTATCATGTATATTAAATTTCAGCTCAATTGAGCGCTTAAAAATATATTTTATTAACGATTGAAAATTTCACCAAGATAAATAAATAAATATACACAGAGTGTGAGTTTGTAGTAGGAATTGAATAACTGCAAAGAATATTCTTAAATAATGTTTCTGTTTGAACGTCAGAAGTGTATAAACATATTTAATAAAAATATTAGAACAAATTTCCTCTTTAAAAGAGAAAAGAAATGTCAAAAATTATGATTTTTGAATAGTGTTTTTCTATTTCCATAATAAAGCAAACTACAAGAACTACCATTTTTTAAACTTGGAAATATACTTGAGTGCTTATAAAAATGTTCTGTTAACCCCATAAAATAAAAATTTGCTTTTAATGAAGTAATATTGCTGACGGTTTGAGACAATAGGTATACCCTTTTTGCTTTACTGATTTTCCTTTTTAGTTCCTATGTAAATACGAAAGGAATTGACGAATTACTTTTAACCTACATAAATTACTGTTTTATTAAATATTTTTACTTTATGTTTCTTCATTTTGTCGAATTTTTTTCTCATAAGAAAAGGATTCCCGAAATAAAGTTATTTTCAAGCCATAACTTCTCTCTTACAGTGTCACAACCTTCATATAATACTCATATGAATACATACATAATACTAAATAAATAAATACATACATACATAATACATGATATGAGTATTGCATACCTAATATTCAGAACATGGCTGTATGTCAGTAGCAATTCATCTTACATTTTTTTTATATGGATTATAAATTTCTGATAACTGTTTAAAAATGTCAAGAAAATATCATTTCGATGGATAATTTAGCTGTGTTTTATTGAAACAATATTTTTGTAAACATGATGCTAAATTTAAAGTAATGTTTAATTTATGACTCCCGTAAAGTACTAAGAAACATCAACATGGTTTGTGATTTTTTTTAAAACAAGAAGAGAAATTATTACCTGAAAAAAAATTATTCAAATCCTTGTGATTACATTATACAACACTTTGCGATTTGCTTTGGACAGCAGCCATGTCGTATGATTATGCGGCAAGTAAAAGATCCCTAGAGTGTCTGTTTGGCTTGGAGGCTCTCGGCAAAATTAAAATCCTAATACATGACCGCATCGTCAGAGCTCAGGGGCTTCTTGGGAAACTGGGTGTCAAAATTACCTGCGATGATTGGTATCTGCCTTATATGGTGCCGCACAAAAAAGAGATACCAGCTTCCGGGGAATGTACTAGGTCTGCAATGGTTAATCACCAATCCACAGCCCATTAGGAAAAAAAAAACATTATCCAACACAAATGCTGCATTGACATAATTCTAAGAGTTTCTAAGTTTATCAGCTAAACCAGGGGTACTCAAACTTTTTTTCTGCTGGGTCACTTACATATTCCAGCTGTTTTACGCGGGCCGCATACATATGATACTTATTTCACGCGGGCCGCAACATGAGGATAAATGGAGGATGGGGAAGGGGAGAAATGCTTTAAGACAAAGATAACATTTGAAATTTAAAATGTGGAAAATTTATCAAAATATTGTATCTCCTGTATTGCTTTTTTAATTACTATTTTTTATATATTTTTATTTTTGTCACTAACACTAAATTAGAAACACTTAAAAAACGCTTCTTTACAATTTCTGCATCAGTAAACGGTTTTGTAGCGGTATCATCTATATAAGCCCGTAGCAGACTCTGTACTAAAGTAATGATTTTAGTATAATGGTTAAGTTACTTGGTTTCGTATCCAAAGATCCCTGGTTCTGTCCTCCGAATAAGCGCGCTGCTTTAGTTTCGTATGATTACTAATAATGTAACAAATTTTCTTTATAGGATGTCTTTGTTACCACTGACAAAACACACTTTGTTGATGTTGCTAAAATTATAGAAGAAAGCCTATTTATCACCTCTTGAAAGAGATCTTTGATGAAAAGTGTCATTGAATGATTCCTGTGTTTATTGGTATTTTTTTAAATACAGCACTTTTGTAACAAATCAAACAATTCCTGATCCACGTTTGTTTTTCACTACAAAATAGTCAATCTCCCAATCGTCTTGAAACGACATATTTTCTTCGAATATTTTTCGCTTGTAAGATATGAAATATAGTTAAAAATAAGTTCCGTCCATAAAATTTTCGCTATTCCACTGTTGTCTGTTATTACTAACCGTAACCGGTCCAAATAGAAAAAAGGATATCAATTCGTACCCGCACGACACCGACAGAAAAAAGAAAAATTGATATATTTGAATTTTTGACAAAGCATTTCCAACCAAATTTTTAATGCAATGTTCTTAAGTAAGTACGTTTTTGAGAGCAATGGGCCATGACCAGGCCACTTAAAAAGACTCTGTGGGCCGCAGGTTGAGTATCGCTGAGCTGAACTCTGTCTACAATTGTGTGTGTTTCACTAATCGAAGAATATTTAATTTTCACAATAAATGTACTTACTTTATCAATACTTTTAGAATACAATCTTATATTACTTATAAGGATAAAAGGAAATATTGTAAGGAAACATTACAAGAATAGTAAGTAAATTTGTTTTAATCGGAAAATTAACTATTTTAATTGCAATTTTCATAAATCTTCGACTTTTTTATTAATACTACCACCAATTAATGCAGAGCATTCCTTGCGTTAGAGTTCATTTAACAAAATTTAAATCTAATATATTATTCTGTAATATAAATATAGCAAAAAAAGAAAATGTAATAAAATTAATTATTTTAAGTAATTGTAGTAAATTTGGTGAAATAGATATACTGTTCTGGAAGTTATGGTGTATGGTGAACATTTACGGAAGGACAATTTGTTGAATTGTGTTATAATAATTATTTTATTCCGAGATGTGTCAATTTTGAAGAATATTAAACCACAAGGAAAGCGGGCTTGGTATTTGCAGTCTTGATAGCTGTAAAATGAATCATCTTACTACTTCTGAGAAACCTAATACGTCTTTTTTCTAGGAGTTTTTCAGTTATCATGTCACTAAATGTATTTAAAATATTATCAAAGGATTGTTATTAGACTAACTCGGTTTGACAGCCTTCACAAGCAACTTTGATAGTGATCTCAAGCTTCTCCATCGAGATTTATTTTCTGTCAAGTTTCAGCTTCTTTACAATTTTTCATGCAATTTTATGTCATCTTAATCTTTGAAAGGAGTCCGTCAATATAAATTAGAAGCTAATTTATTAAGGTACAATTATATTTTATAATCTAAGGAAACTCATTCGTTTTTTAAATTAAGTATTTCTCTTTCTCCACTCTTGCCTTTAATAAATTCCAAAAATATTTGCATGTTTTATGAAAATATAGATGAGATATTTCCCCAGAATATAAAGTATATAGAAAACGAAGAATACTGGAGTTTGTTCACAATAGTATAACTCACTGTTTGAGTTACTAAAATAAAGATATCAGTAATGCCGTGTCAATGAATGAAAGAGTGTTTTAAAATATTTACTTTATATATGCAGAAAAAGAGTACAATGTAAATATTTTTATTTATATTATTAATAATTATATATTACATAACACTAACATAACATGAATTGAAAATATTTTAAACGTGTTCACAATTGATTTGAAGTCTATATACACTGAAGGGCCATTTAATTAGGGATAGCAAGGGCTATGCAAATTGTGTAGCGCTGCGCATCATTTATGCGCAAACGAGGGCACTGTGGTAACTGCATATATAATGCGTACTGTGGTTGTTCTCTGAATTAGTTGTTGGAATTGCCAGTATGGGTAAACTGCCTGATTTAGACGGAGTCGATCGCGGACAAATCGCGCTAGGCATGGGCGGTCCAATTTCCGAAATCGTCAGACAGCTAGGATTTTCAAGGTCAACTGTGTCAAGAGTATACCAAGAACACATGGATGGTGGATAAAAAACTAGCGATCGGTTAAACTGTAAAGGGCACTTAGGCTTGACAATGCTTGGTGAGAGACAGCTCAGGCGTATTGTACGTAGCCTTCGAATCTAAACATCAGCTCAAGTTATGTCGGGATTGCAAACCCTAGTACCAGGAATCACAACTATATTATGATCCACTCCTATTTTTCATGAAGAATTTTAAATATGATTTTTTACTGTTCTATTGATCCCACTTCTACAAAGCCATGTTTATGACGAAATTTTATGTGGATAGACTTTGTTGTTGTCTTGTTGAAGTAGTGCAGATAAATTAAATGGCACCGAAGGTATCCAAAACAGCCCTTACAATCTCGAAGACTTTTGACGAGTTAAGCAGTTGATGGTCCGTGGGGCTTAGGTCTATCTTGTAGGGTTAATCCAATATAAAAGGACAATTAAATTCGGAAGACAATTAAGATTCGGAGAAAGTTGAATGTCAGAACAGTGAGAACAAGTATTGTAACTTCTTTGGCCATCAGGGGATATTTTCATCCCTTTAAAAGTGTCTTGTATATAGTCTGGCTATGGTGGTTCAAAGTCTTGGTTACAATCAAGTTCTGAAGTACTTCTTAACTCGATGGGAGGTGAGTTTACATCTGGCATCAGCGTCTGTAAGGGTAAGGCATTTGGAAAGTTGAGGGAAATTTCGGGCCTACTTAACAAGGTTATCAACCTGCTCAATGCCGAAGATATCTGTATGGGCCGGTATCCATTGCAGTGTAGATGTGAATAGATAAGGAACTCTAATGGTTAATGGAAAAAGAGGGACTGATGTCTTGAAATAACCTACTTACTAATCAGGAATTTTGACTACACCTTTGAACTGTTGCATAGATTTGATGTATCCGAACACTTTAAAATGACCAATTTCGATCCAAACATGCATTTTTTATTTTAATGAATAGAATATGTATACTATTTTGTTTTACAAAACATATACTCTATTTTTTCCCCATTACAACACATCATACCGAGTTATAATAACAAATTACATAAAATTAGAAAAATTGGGTCTTTCTTTTTTCACTCTAATAGAAGTGGGCTGGACTTTTGCTCAAAATCTATTATATCTATTATAAATGTGTTTCTGTGTCTCCCTTTTTTCAATCCCTGCTATTAATTCACACTCTCCCTATATATATATATATCTTGTTCAAATTTTCAACCGTTAATAAAATGCTTTGTATTCACCCATTTTAAGTTCAAATATATTTTTTTAAACTTGTATTGGATGACACTTAACGTTAATACAGTTTTTTTCAAATGTTTTTTTTTCATTAATTAAACTAAAAAATGAATAAATAATAACAAACCAAAATAATAGACCAAAAACATATATAGAAAGGAAAATCGTTCGTTGTGTCCCTGTAGCGTGATGAATAGCGCGTTGGACTGCTAATTCAAAGGTCGTGGGTTCGAATCCCACCTGGGATTGCTTAATTTCTGAGAATGTGTCTTCTTTTTTTACATTATTTTATGAAAATAATTAAATTTAATTGATGAATAAATAGTAAGAAAAAAAATAGTCTAACATCATATATAGAAAAGAAAATGGAAAGTTGCAAGGAAAATAGCTTTCTATTTTGTCACTTAATATTGTGATTCTGTCATATGCATATACATATTTATATATTTAATTGTAACTATTTAATAAAAAGTAACTAAATAGAAATTTTCTTTGTTGACCTAACTAGGAATTGAGTTAATTTTTTTTTTGTATTACTTGTTTAATCTGATTTATATTATTTTGTAGGGAACGTATACTAAAGCAATTCGTATTGCATTAATATTTTTTGGTTATGGCCGGTCGTTTGAATAATAGCCTCCTAAATATGCTCCATTTCCTATAATAATTATTCGATCAGCTCTAAAACGTTTTTAATAAAACCTAAACAAATTTAGTACATTTCTTCGATAAATGTATGCGTAGATTTTTTTAAATTTTACTTTTAGGGATAGGAGTCCATTACTTCTCGAATGAATTTCAAGGATTTTTTAAGAAATGTTAAAATTTCACAAAAAAATTGGTATTTTTGTAAAATTTTGGTAATTTAATTTAATTGTTGCAGATTCAGTATTAATATTTCTTAGTATAAATAATGGAAAAAAATATTTATATTGTTTTAATATTCTAGCTTTTAAAAAAAGGACTTTGAACGTGTTTGGACATAAATATTTTAAATAAAATTATCTTACGTAGCTAGATGTTGCATAAATAAATGTTCAGATAGAATGTAAAATAAGTATAACATATTTTTTACTACGTTTCCAAAAATATGTTTCTTAAAAACACTTAACGTTCTTATGAAATTTCTAAAAAGAAATACAAGAATAAGCCTAGAAGATATTTCATAAAAAGTAAATCTTATAATCAAGTAAAGGGTATAAAAAAAATAATATTTTGTGGAAGATCATTAAAAAGAGGAGTAAAACCTCTTAAAAATGTCATTGAAGTTAGTCAGATTCATTTTACAAATGTCGTAAAGAAATGATACCCATTTTCTGTTGTACTTTAAAGTGCAACAATGTCACAATTTCTTTCAAAAAAAAATTTAATCATAGGAAACTGAATAATTTAATTTATTTCTCCAGAAATGCAAGGAACGAAAGATTCTTGGGACAAAAAGTAATAAGATTTGTAAACATGTAGACGTCGACAGTTGAAATAGACTCCCTTTTCAAGGAGGAGATAACTAAAAAAATATTTTCTTTGATTACGAATATATAAACTCATGAAAATAAAACAATAAAAGATATAATTTTCACAAATTTTGATCAATGATAGTTGAAAAACGATTAAAATATCTATCAAATAGAAAATGCACATAGCGTTCAAATAATACAAAATTAGAGTTTAACACTTAGGATATATAATAATTATACAGATTATATGCTTCTATTAATTGTTGAAAAATAGTTTAATAGTAAAATTATATGAAATATATGTGGGGTTTGATTTTAAAGTTTAAAAGTTGTAAAATTACGTACATGAATTTGGGGTAACTTTTATATATATATATATATATATATATATATATATATATATATACACACAGTCGTACCACCATATTACGAATCTCTATTTTGAGAATTTTTCGATATAGCGAACTTTTTCCTGGAACCAAGAACATTTCAAGATTTTCTCTCTAAAATAACCTTCCAATAGCGAAGTGCATTTTCTATGTAACGAACTTTTTCTCTTGTCATTCAATTTTTTTGCTCCTTATTTGTAAAGTATTTCTGGACATTTCAAGTTATTCTCTCTTTAACACACTTTATGGTGGTCAAAAATCTTGAACTGGTTTTATTAGTTGCTTAACTCGCCGAGAACAATATAATTCTGGATATTTAGCAACCTTTAGCCCTTTTGTCTAGTTTACTGTAAACATCTTCAACAGCCCCTTTCACCATCAGTGGAGTTCCCTCGTGTCACCTTGTTGAACTAGTCTCCTTTCATTTGTAGAATTGATCAGTCGTAATGGTAGCTTCGTTTCTTGTAGCTCGAAAATGTTAAAACGTAAGTGCTTGAGAATTAAATAAACATTTAATTCTTCAGGAAGTGGATAAAGGCGTCAGGAAAATTTCCTTGCAATTTTTCTGTCTTTTTATTTCTTGTTTAATGTATAGTGTTTATGAATTTAAAATTCGTTTTATGTTGTTTATAAAGAAAATTGAAAGATGAACCTCTATATAACAAATTTTCCATACAACGAACTTTTTTTTCGAGATTTAGTGACTTCGTTATATAAAGGTCTGACTTTATATATATATATATATATATATATACTGTTCTCAAAAAATTAGGTAAGAAATCAAAATTAAAGAAATAGTTGCATGATAGCCATACATAGGCAAAAGATGGAATGGTGTACAGATGCAACAAAACGCGATACAGAAAAATAGAAATAAAAAAACAATTGTATAGAAACTTTAATTCTTTGTGGAATGGTATAAAGAACACGAGATGATGCTTCAGGGCAACAATTTGGTTACATGTACGTGACAAAATGCTGATTGTTTATAATCGATACACGATGTTTAAAAGGGTGTGTGCTCCCCCTGAATTGCCTTGACTGCAGCAAATCTGTTTAGCATGGATGCGATGATATTACGAATGAGACTTTGGGAAATGCTGTTCCACTCTTCAAAAAGTCGAATCTTCACGTCCTCGACAGTAAGTAAAGTAAGTAAAATTGGTGATCTTGCTGAATGCGTCATCAGAATGATTCCCAAGCATGCTGTATAATATTTAGATCAGAAAAACATGCTGGCCACTCCTTACGTTGTACTGTTTCAGCTTCAAAAAATTCTTCACATTCTTCTTCTGGGATAATCATGTACTTAAAAAAAATAGAATCACCAATGTCTGTAGTGTAAGGCACTGGTTTTAAAACTGTGTTCCACGGATCCCTGGGGTTCCACAAGGCATACCCGGAGGTTCCATGAGTCACAATAAGAAAATCGAAAAGAAATACATTTGTATACAAAATGGATTTACGTTCTCTATGAAGTTTGTACAGTTACAAGTATCTAAACTCATCTTGTTCATTAAAACTGAAAATTTTATTTATAAGTCATAACTTTATTTTGTAACACTTTTTCAACTTTTCTTATAATATAATAAAAAATATTAAAACACGTTTTATCTTTACATATATCCTTGCTACTAGAATGGGAATATTCTGTTGTTCACTATCTCGGGGTCCGCGAGATAATTTTATGCTCGTTAGTTAGCACAATGTCTTTCAAAACTAGTTTTCTAATGGAAAATGTACCTATTTTACATTTGTGGAGAACAACTCATATAATGAAGGAACGGGAACAACATATCGACAGAGTTGATGTTAAAATCTAAATTCAAGCAAGAACAGCTAAATTTTAGGTTGCAGATTCATGCAAAGCACACGAGATTTCTCACACAGCTATAAACATTTTAACGTCATTCAGAATATTGTTTTTAAGTGAAACATATTTCTCAACGTAAGTATCTGAAAAAACAAAGTACAAATACACATTAAAATCAGGAAATGGATTGCGATTGCTTTTAATCTCAATAGACCTTGACTTCGACAGTTCGTGTAAAGAAAGCAAGCTCATATCCCTGTTACTAAATATAATGCATGAATAAGTAACACTTGAATCACAAATATTATTAATGAGTACATATTATATATTAAAAAATTAGATAAGAATTGAGTTGAGTTTGGTGTTTTATGGCGCAAGAGCCAGTTTTGGCTATACTGCGCCAAACATTCATAGGTCTGTGGTCTGGACGAGAAAAGAAGAAAAGAAATTGGATGACAAGATGGAGGGTCGAAAATAGAGAAGGATCACTGGGGTACCCCGGGGTCGTGACACCCGTGTTTATCAAAGATAGTAAACCCCTTGGGAAAAGGAAAAGATCATTAGGGTACTTCGGGATTGTGACACCCGTACCCAACTAAAGAAGGTGAGCCCCCTGAGGGGAAAATTAGATAAGAATTTTTTAACAATAAATGCAATATTCTTTTTTAATTGTCTTTACATAAAGTGCTAATCACATGTTAAAATACTTAAAATATTATTTTAAGATATATTCTTCAAAGCATGTGCATGGAATGGGGTTACTCGAAAACACTTTCTGGTTATAAGGGTTCCAAGAAGCATGTTCAAGTTCTAGCGGTTCCGTGAGTTGAAAAAATTTGAAGACCACTGGTATAAAGTATAGCATGGGGTTTTAGGATCTCGTTTGCATACCTTTCAGCCGAAAAATGGCCATTCCAAATGATAAACAGCTTATTGCGTCCACCTATGCTAAAAACCACTTCTACCATCAAACCACTCAGCCCATAATGTGATTTTTCCTGAAAGAATATTGGGTTATTTCTTCACCAAAACATTCTGGAGTCTCAACTAAATCTGGACTCGTCCGTAAACAGCACTTGACTTCGATCACTTTGCATCCAATCTCGATGCTCAGCATGTAACGCATCTATTCGCGAACCTTCTACTAATCCTCTTGGGGTAAAGTTATTATTTTTAACTGTATTTTCTATTGAAAACATTCTCCCGAAGAAAAAGACTTGAATTATTCAAATGTGTTGTCCATTTAAGCGTTGACATTTAGGTACGCGATGTTAGTCGAAGGATAGTCACTGAAAGGCCGATTATTGATAATTGCAGAAAAAAAGTGATAAAATTGTGCTTATATAAGACTTACGACCAGAGGTCGTACAATTAAGTAAGATATTCAAGGTGAATTCTAGCGCAAAAGCCCAGAGAGCTCCAAGAGTAAGTTGAGTAAATTATACTGCTATGTTAAATAGGCTTAAGCCGTGTGATTGCTCTTCTAATTAGTCACTAAGTGCATTTCCTGCCTTTAGTTGTGCGGATTAAATCAAAGGGATAATAAATTTGAGTTTAAAACTTGTTATGTTTTCCTTCCTTATTTTTTATTATATTTGCATCAATTTTTGAGCAATAAGCGTTGCACTGCCTTGTAGACTCACGTTTCACAGGAGTAAGAGGAATATGGGGTAAAAAATATCGTTCACTAAAACGGGCAGAGTTATCTACTGTAGGTAGCTTGAAAGGAATCTTTTGTTCAGAAACTACATCATCATATTAAGAAAAAAACCTCTTGTACAACTTGGATTCAAAATTTTAAAAATGTAGTATTTTTTTCAACTACTTTGTTATAGAGCAAAAATGAGTTCCATAGTACCTTGTCTAGTACATGTAAAAATATCTTTATATATCCTTTCTGGGTTTTTCGGATTGTTGGATGGTAGAATATTTCTTGATCACAGTGATCTACACCATCCACATAGATTGGACTTAAGGTATCAGACTATATGTTCTTAACCGTGATTTTGCAAAAAAGTGTATAAATAGATAATATTTATGTTATTTAATGTCACTTAGACTAGAAAATGTTTATGAAATTGTTTTAAGAATATTATTACAATAAAAAATTATTTTACAATATTTTGACAAAAAATGAACATAAAATGACCCATTTTCAAAATATTCTCCTTTTGTGAAAAATGCTTCTATTATAATAATACTTTGCCTGTATATAACTCAGACCTCTCTACAGAGGCTCAACTATAATTTTTGAATTATATAACTTAGAAGTGGGTTTATCCATATTTTTCGACAACAGAGGGGAGACATTTTAAGAAAAAAACGCCGATAATTATTTCAATTGGTGATAACTCTGAAAATAATGTGAATTTTTCAAAATCCTAGTTCAGGCTCTCTGGAGAAGTGTTTACTTTATACAAGCGCGCGAAATATTATTTTAGAAGCATTTTTTGTAAAAGGAGAACATTTTGAAAAAAAGATTATTCTAAGTTAATTTTTTGCCAAAATATTGTATTTAAATATTTTTTTTTGTCAAAATGTCCTTAAAACAATTTTATACATGTG
>BMAV01005191.1:315816-332241 GCA_019973955.1 Trichonephila inaurata madagascariensis
ATTGTATTTAAATATTTTTTTTGTCAAAATGTCCTTAAAACAATTTTATACATGTATTCTAATCTAAGTGATACTAAATATCATGAAAGTTTTCCATTTATGCGATTTTTTAAAATCATGGTTCCGAACGAAGTGGGATACCTTAAAAACAATCTTTGGCTTGAGTATATATTCATCTTTTTATTTTTGAGGTTGATCATAGAAGTATCATTAATACTGCTCATAAGGGGCATAACGGAGAATATTAGGCCCCTCCCCTGCAAAGTGAGGTTTCAAGCTCCAAGCCCAAATTCGTACTTAGCGTCAGTTTGGCTTCGGGGCCCCTAGAATCCCTGGTCCCCCTGCAGTGCAAGGTTTGAAGGGTTGTACGTTACTCCACTGCTACTCATTAAACACCATCAATTGAATTGAGCCCAAATTAACTTTGTTCGATATAGATGCAGGTTTTACAAAGAGAGGAATCTGAAATAAACTTCTCCCGATATATATTCAGTTATAACAATAAGATACACACTAAAAATATTACCCAATATTTGGGCGTGACATTTTGGAGCATTAGTGCCATGCCCGAGATAATCGCGGGTATGACAATTTAAATATTAAAGAAAATAATTGGCTTTTTGTGTAAAATTCTTTTCTCTTCGCTTCTTGAGTGGAATTTTACAGCGATTATACTATTAAGAGGAAAGGCATATTAGGAAAAACAGAGACAAATGCAATTTGAGTAATTCGTTGTTAATGTATTCGTGCCGGGAACCTGGCGTGTAAGAATTCTTTTAATAAAAAGAACAATTTTCTAAGGAAGAGTTAATGAATAAAACAAATAAATAAATGCTAAATGTTACCGCTGTAATAGATATTCTTCGCATCATATCTTCATTTTTTTTAGAAAATTATCTCGAATTGCATCATTAATTTGATTACTAGAATCCTATTCATTAGAATTGTACCTTTGCTGCGTGCTTAATTCTTATAAAATAGGAGAGAAAATAACTAAACTTTATTATGTTAAGAAAATTTGGGGGAAAACGTGATAAAATGCATAATTGTTACTTATGGGATTAAATATATTTGTCTTAGCTGTTCATTTATTTTACCTGTGATAAGAATGCCAAATCTGCATTTCTTGCAAAATATAATTTAGTAATATTTTTTAAACCATTTATAATTTAATAAACGTATTTAACCCTTATGTACAAAATTAATGTTTTTTTCTCTCACTACTATGAATATAAAGTTCCTAAAATATACAACATAAAATTTGAATATTTTGAAGTGCTTGGAAATAAGAAAAATAACCGCCTTATTTCTATATGTACGGAGAAGGAGTTAATAAAGTGCCTCTCAAACTTTCAGTACTTGCAACCCAATTTTTATTTATAAATTTCATTGCGCCCCCACCAAGCAATAACAATGTATTGAATACAATAATAATGTACTTTGACGCTTAAACTACCTTACGCTACCTTAATTATATAAACCACACAAATCATCAAGATAAGTATTAAATTTTGTATTGTTACTTTCAACTAATAGACATTTTAAGTAAGTTACTCTAAGGTAATAAGAAAAGCATCATGTTTTTTTTTTCTTTTCTAATTTTTAAATTGGAACAGATTACAATAAAAATGCAACGTGTTTTTTTATTATGTCAAAATGTATTTTGTTTTCCTTCTCTTAAGTAAATTTCTAATTTCTTTTTAAAATAACCTTTCCATTTCGACTTTTTGATATACTCACGCCCCCCACGTATAGTCATCGTGGCCCCCTAGGGGGCACGCCTCACAGTTTGAGAAACACAGCTTTAATCAACATATTTAGAATGGATTTTTTTGAACGATACAGATTAAATATGCTTACCATGCTAAAGTACTATTCCGCTTCTTGTTAAGAAAATTATTTTTGTTGTTGTTTTTGTTACTAATGTCATCGTGTCAGATCGAGATGATCGTACGATTTGGCTCTGCTCCTACTCAATTTTGAGTTAGAACACCCTGGAGGTAGTCAGTTGCCTCCCATCTTTCTTCCTTTCCCACCAACTTCACGAAAGGACTTGAGGCTCGACATCCATTTAAAGTACCCCCATGATGTACAGGCACTAAACAAACATCCATACCTTCTCCGGAATACGAATTCAGGCCCAACGACATAGCAGTCAGAGTCAATAAGCACTAAACCGGATGGGTAGCTTAAATTATTTTTAAATGTTCAATTTTGCACATGCGGTGTATATAGTCACATTTTCAATCTTCCTATCTCTTACTTCTAAATGTTCTTTTTTTAGCTCGCAACTGTACTACAATCGTTGAAAAATAGGAAAAATGTGTTGAATAATGTGAAAAGGAATTAATTATGTAATCCAATATTCACTTATCATTATAACATATGATATGGATTGCACAGTATTAATTAAAATTTTGTACGTGTATAACAAAATCCAATAGTTTTTAGAGTGGAGTGGTTCAATAAAACGTATCTGTATAAGAAATTATATTTGCTTCAATTGTTAATGCTAACTCAATTTTAACTAAGGGATTTTTATAATGTATTTTAAATATCCGAAATTAGTTGTTATTGAAGAAATCAAAGATACATTTCTCTCTGATTTAAGAACATGTAAGCATTCTTCATCGAAAATGCTTTTCGAGGTTTCTCTAATAAATTAATGTTAGCCTTAGTTTTCATTTACAATATCAATATCGTATAAATATCAATGCAGACACTTAAAAAAAAGTGTATATCTGGCTAGAATATGTTGCTTTGAATATACTGTGCTGGATATTGCCTAGAAGACAATTATAGGCTGAATATTCATACTTTTTAAATGATTTTTAAATGAATTTTATGTTTCATGTTTATTTCTAAATAGGTTATATCCAGAAACATTCCTACGACGCTTTAAATGCTATCGGTTAAATAAGTCAAAATCTCATATATAGCCACTAACTGCTCTGCGCTTCTACACAGCCATTTAATCTATCCATTTAAATTTCCGCCTTTTTTTAGCAGATATATATTGTGAAACAAACTTATAAATTTAACCCTCTTGGACTGTGTCTCTTTCTATCTTCCAATCTTAATAATTGTAAATAATTTTTCTAAGCTTTTTTAAGTATTGGAGATTTCAAAGATGCTGAAAACAAAATGTGACACAAAAACAAATGAGACTAAAGTGTGTAGCATAAAAAAAAAGAGTATATTTGGCAACAACTCTTTGAATGAAGTCATCCCACGCACCTCCTTTATCCATGTGGACAGCTTTGTCTTAATCTATCACATCAGTTGAAAGTATTGCACCATTGAGTGAACTCGTGCAACTGCATTCTGCCGGAAAAATATCGATCCAACATCACGTTTTATGTTAAACTTAAGAAATTAGCCACAAAAACATTTTAAATACTAACCGGAGATTATGGAAATAAAACTTTGTATCGTGCACATGTGTTTGAATGATACAAGATGTTTTCAAGAGGAAGGGTCAGTGTAGAAGATGATGAACCTGCTGGACATTGACAAAATTCGTAAATGAGTGAGTTTCTACTTACATCAGTGATCAGACTATTAATCAACACTACTACATTGAAGTACTAAGAAGAATTCATAAACAAATTAGGAAAAAAGGCCAGAATTGATGAGTGATGAATAGCTGTTGCACCAAAACAATGCACCCGTTCACACGGCCCTATCTCTTAAACAGTTTCTGACCAGTAAAAACATTATTATGATGTAGCGTCCTCTTTATTCACCTAATTTGACCCCATGCGACTTTTTTTTCATTACATTCAGTTCAATCTTGGTTAAAGGGAACCCATTTCACATCAGTAGAGGAGGTTCAGGCAAAAACGGAGAATCTCCTGAAAGACTTTCTAAAAACCTTAACATTGGCAGCACTGAATGCAGTGATGTGTAGATGCTGAAGGGAACTACTTTGAAAGTGATAATTTCATGGAGAATTGATTTTGTTAGTACCATGATTTATTGGACTAGTCTCGGTTTTTTTTTGTGTCACACCTCGTTTGTACATGCAGATAGGATGGAATACTTTAACTCAAAAGACACGAATTTTTTTCGGAAAAATAGGCAAAAATAATCGAGTTTTTTTTCGATAGGAAATGAGTACATAGGTATATTGTAAGCTATTTGTATAACATAGTAAATTTTTTTTATATATTTATATAGCATAATAAGTTATTATAGTTGAGTTATAGATATAGTGTCTATTTTTATTAGAACGTATCTCAGATGTGAATTAGAAATAAACTCTAGAGAGAGATTTAAGATTTGCTCGTGTGAAACATGGACATGAGCGAATTTGCCAGCAACTTTCTTCCATGCCAGACACGGGAAAATTCATTAAGGGGTTAAAAATTTAAAAAAAAATTATGAATTAACAAGGAAGTTTAGAAAAGGTGAAAAACTAAATACAGGGTGTCCGGGCTTGAAGTATTCAAAAGTAATGACTTATTATAACGGAACTACCCACCAGAATGTAATAAACTGTTCATTCATGGATTGGAAAATTCTCCGAGAATTTTTAGTTCAAGTCTGATCGGCTGCACGTGCGCACATTATTCAGCAATTGCAAACGATAAACTTTCTACACTGACTTCATTGGAGTACAGACGTGGATGCCACAGTAAAAGGTACAGTGGTTACTTTGGTAAACGGAATTTAAATCAATAACGCGTGTACAGCGACGTGTTCGAACAGAATGGAATGTCGACCTTATCTATGTCAACCTCCCTATCTCGACATCAAAAACTATCCACCAATGGGACATGACTTTAAAGAAAACGGGAACTTTGGTGTCTAAAACTGGCAAGTATCCTTGAGGTTTCGTGATAGAACACACTGTTGATTGTGTGCGTGATTCCTCTTTTAGGAGTCCTAATAAGTATATTAGACTAGCCAGTAACGACATTCCATTCTGTTCACAAACACGTCGCTGCACACGTGTGATTGATTTAAATAAATTCCGTTAACTCAAGTACGCACTGCACCTTTTGCTGTGGCTTCCACATCTGTACTAATGAAGGTCAATTGGACTTGACCCAAAAATTCTCGGAGAGTTTTCCAATCCATGGATGAACAGTTTTACGTTCTGTTGGTTGTTCCGTAATAATAAGCCATTATTTTTGGATACATTAAGCGTGAACACCCTGTATTTAGTTTTACTAGAATTTAAATGTGGGTTGCGTCAGAGTGAGAAATTAAATTACCTGATCAGGATAAAGAATAGCTTATATTCTGAATATGCGTTAATACGCCAGATTTAACAATATAGAATAATGTTTAAATGTGGATTTGAGCTCGTATTGACAATTGAAAAATTTAAACCATTATATGGGACTAACCTGAGCGTATTATCATGCAATGCAAAGAAAAAATATAATTATACTGCATTGATTGCAGGTGTGAAGGCATCCATTGTTTTTTAAAAAACAACAACATTAATGTAAAATGGAATCAGAAAGTTTAAGTACCATTTTTAGATCAATAATGTTAGGTAAATTTGAATTAGTCGTCAACTGAATCCAGAAACTCTTAAAATACGATATTATTTAAATTAAATGGTAAGTTCATTTGCTTTGCATATAATGTTATTATACACCCGATGCAAAGTGTTAAAAATAACTTAAGAAAGGCCAAAAGAAGGCAAAGTGTAACAATTAGCAAAAGAAATTTTGTTATAATTCGACTGCTTAAAATATTAATAATTTCCATTCAAAAATCCATTTTCTTTTTTTCAACTGCTTTTTTATAAGCCATATTGCTTTAAGACTTAATGCAACCATTTTTGTGTAATGAAAGAATGAATTTTAAGTGAATGATTGCAAAATGTCCTTTTTTATTGTTGCTTAAATACTTTTTGTTGGAGCAATTTATAAAGAAAACAAAGAAACGTTTCACAGATAATAGAATTATTTTTACACTCAAAGGATTGTTACATAAAGGTTTTAAAATGTTATTTCTTTAAAGTAAAACATTTGGGGTTTTTAAAAATGTATTAAAGAATTAAAAGACAATGCAAAATTTTGAAAGAATATACTAAAGGAAATAAATGACTTTGCGAATATTCATTTTTCACAATAAAGGTATAATATTTCGTTTTCCTTAATATTTATTAAAATGCTTCAAAAAGAAAAGGTTTCGAATCACTTTATACCCTGAACTCTAGGCTATACAAAATTATAATACTGCATATATTAGGTAAATTTTTTAAATAATTTTTTTTTTAGAATTGATTTGTTATGTAGCGTTAATGTGCACAGTAAATACATTCTGGAGTTAACTGAATAATATTTGCATAAAATAACACCAACATGAAAGAAATTAAACATTTTTTCCTTATTTGAAACTCCTTATTGTTTCAATGTTATGCAGTACGTGTAATTCAGTAAAGCTTCAATAAAATAAGTATCATTGTTAATTATTCAAAGCATACGAACTTATCGTGTTAATGATTTAATAAAACAATACTACAAAATTAATATTTTATTTAAGAAAAACTATTAAAACAGAATTCTTTTCATTATAAAATTTGAATGTCTTACAGAAATCAGTAGGAAATGTTCTAAATAGCTAATACACTGGTTACCATAAATTAAGGAAAAAATCATAAAAGTAGCAATAACTCGCTCAAAAATAAGCCAGTCTCAACGAAATTTGAATGCGTTTCTAAGTTAAAGGAGCTGAACGATATAACATTGTGCGAAGTTGTCGCGGTGCAGTCGAAATTCGTCATTTATAAGAAGCATGAAAATGGATGTCTCACAGCAATGCGACAATTGTCGCTGCGTGTCTACGAATAGAAAGCTGGTATAGCGATATTGGAACAATGACCTTCAAACAACATTTGAACGAAGAACTGAGATGATGATCTGACCTGCATGTTCAAATTGGAACAATGACAGGCTAAATCTATGGGGACATTATTCTGGAACAACATGTACGTTTGTTTCGGGGTGCCATGGGCACAGAATTTGTGTTTATGGATGACAACACTCGTCCTCACCATGCAAACATCATAAACGAATGTCTTCGATCGGAGGATTGATTGGCCAGCATTCTCACTGGACTTGAATCCCATAGAACATGTTTGGGACATGCTTGACCGACGAGTTGCAGCCCGTCAACTACCTCCTACATGTCTACCGGAACTTCGTAGAGCATTGCGTGATGAGTGGTGTAATATCCCCCAAGATCAGATCGATAATTTGATACTCAGCATGCCTAGGCATTGTACGGACTGTATTGCATCATCTGGGAGACATACTATGCATTAACCATCATACCAAGCATGCAATATTGGTTTTTGCAAATAGGGTTTTATATGCAATTTGCTCCAGGGAGCAAAAATCGCAATTTTTATTAATGATATCAAATATATAGCATCTTTTTTTGCTCTTTACCTTTTGTTTAATAAAAGGGATTTACAAATAAGTCACACTTGGTTTGCTTTTGACTCTTTCTTTTTCTGAATTTGCATTATTCTTAATTTATGGACAGGAGTGTATGATAACTAGTGTATTTCATATTTCCTCGAAATCCGACGAAGAAATATTTGGGCAAAAGCAAATTTCAAGCAAATTATTCATATAATATGCGTGATAAACAGACCAATAACTAAAAATTTGTTAATTCTATAAAGTTTTAAAACTTTGAGATAGCAGTATCAAAACACAGAATTTGAAATTACCATACACTTTACTTTCGTATGTACTTTTACATATTTTTAAAGCGAACTGCAGAATTAATATTACTGTTTCCGTAAATAGTGCTAATTAAGGAATATTTTACACACACTGTGAACTGAGCTCCGTGGCGAAACAACCCATGAATGCCAAGGTCTACTGCCCCTATCTCAGTTTAAGGGACCTTAGGTGCTGGGGTGCATGTGCTGATGTTTCGGTCTGACGCGAAACCCCCGCTGTTCAGTTCTCAAGCAAGTTTCGTACTCACTAATTGGCCCACTAAAGAGATGAAAGGCTGAGTCGACCTTGTTCAGCCCGGGATTCGAACCCTTGACCTGTGGCGTGAAAGAGATACACTACCACTCAGCCACTGGGCTTCAACTTACACACTATTATTGCTTTTTATGAGTCTATGAAACTTAAATAATATAATTTATCATTTAGAGCAAAATGAACAATAGATAAACTTTACCGTCAAATATTTTAGACATTTATGTAAATCAGAATATCCATTTTTTAAATCGACATATTTCAGATTTTTATAAAATTTTAAATTTACTGTAGAATTTTCAATTTTAAATTTAAGTTAATTTTAAGAGGTAAAATCAGAAATACAGAATAGTTTAGAACTCTACAAATGAAACGAATTAAAAGCATATTGATTATGTGTTAAAGTCATTAATTAATTATTCCGTAAATATCTAAGTTTCTTTTGAAACTCTAAGATTTATACCAGATTTATTTGATTACGGTGATAACTGATGGTGTAATTAAAGGAATTTATTGTTATACGACAGTAAGCTGGAGGAATCAATGATATAATCATTATCATCAGTAAACCCTCATTTCAACTCCGTGAATTTCTAATGAATATATAAAAAAAATTGGTATTTATGAACGAAAAAATCCTGAGAAGTATAAGACCGGAAATTATTAGAAAAAAATAAAAAACTAAGAAAAGAGATAAACATTATTCACCGAATAAAGTTGCTATTGAAATGTGTAAGGAACTTTGCTTTCATAGAATTTAAAATATAAAGTCTGGAACTAAATATTATGAAATATTTTAAAGAGATTATTAATTTATCGAACGTATTAAACTAAGAATCCTTAATGGCATTTACTTTACCATTTTAATAAAATATAATTGTACTTTTCGAAGTAGTTAATACAATCAAGCTTCTCAGTAAATTAAGTTTTTTGATGTCCTTTCTAGACAACAGAAAATTTAATTTTCTGTTATCAGAACAAAATAACATACAGTTCTTTCAGAAATTTACAAAACTCTTAAAAAAATTATTACATTTTTTTTTGTTGCTAAATATGAATTCAGTAATTGAAATCTCATTTTTACAAACATTCTTGCTTAGAAAAGAAAAATGTAGAGAGCATACATTCACATTTATTATTTGTAACATTATTTATTCGACACAATTGTTTGAAGTACTCATTTCACATTAGTAGATCCTTTGCCAATCTCCTTCAAATCCCAAATTTATAAGTTAAAGTTCACAAAATTTAAAATTTAAACTTTTTGTATGAAGTTAAATTAGATATTCGACAACTATTAAGAGAAAAACTCGGTAGTGAGATAATCGCCGAAGATATCGACATAAATAAAAATAAAATCTATGTTAAGTAATTCAATTAATTAATCTAGTAGCACCATAATTTCGTTCTCTTTCAGCCAGTATCATCCATACCAATTTTGTGCTCCTACTATGGAATTAAGTTAATTATTATGGGTGTCTCTTTTCTTCTACAATTGTATAACCATCTAACATGCCTTCTAATTAAGATATTTAATTTATACCACAGTGATTGAGATTGAGTAGCTAAAATCAGACCATCTACCGAGGATTTGTAGAGATTTATATAGTACTAGCTGGTATATACCCGTTCTATTCACGGGTGAATTAAAAAATTAATCAATACAGAATGAAGGATAAAGAAGTTTTTAATGAGTTAATTTTAAGTGAATTACAAATTAAACAAAAAAAAAAAAAGCTTTCTGCATATCTCAGCTGAACAGAAAAGAAAAAACAAAAACATATCTGTTAAATTTTGAGTATGTAGATCTAACACCTGATAAAAAGGACTTTTTTATTTATAACACCACGTAACTCTCTTTTGGTCGATTATTGAAACCTTCCTCAGCTGATCTCTGCTCAGCAAAAGTAACACATTGTTACAAATCTTCTGTAATAAAAGCTTAAAATAGTGTCAATAGTTTATATCTGGATGTGTAATACGTTAATATTACTTTCTGTTGTATTTATTTTATATTAAAATTGTAATATTTGCAAGCAACGCCATTATAATGGCGATTCCTTACATTATAATGGCGATTCATTGGAAGCATAGCGAAATGTTGGCGATAGAGCCAAGTTGGCATCATTTTTGGCAAACATGTTGGCAATTTGGCGATTGATTGAACGGAGCAGAAGTTGACATGCTGTAGCACCACCTGGTGAGGAACTGCACAAAAACCTTCTCCACACAAAAATACATATACATGCCAATTTTCATAATGATCGGTTGAACGTTGTTGGAGTGAAGTAAGATCATGTATACAAACCTCCATTTTTATATTTATTGATATAGAGTCTCGAAACAGAAAAAGACTTATTCCAAATTTTGTTGCATTTGGAAACAAAGTTCGATTTTCAAAAGCATTTTTTGTTAGAAGCACACTATTAGTTCCTTTACTAGTAGTCTTCTATAAATAGCTTGCGAGAAAATTGATGTTCCAGACGTAGCAGTGAAGTCTCGCGAAGAGAATCATTTTTTATAGTCTGTTTATTGTGACGTAATTTTAAAATATTTTATAACCCTCTACAGGTATCTTAGCTCTTACGCGTTCTTGAACAGACTATCTAACTATGAAACCCATATACTGGAATTGGTATTATTATCTGGGTACCACTACTTGAGACACCGTTAAGATGACGAGACGATCCCTGAGCGATATCCGTTTCAGATTTACAGCTTCATGTTTACCTACAGTCCCTCTTCTTTATTACATATATATTTCATATGCTTGCAAAAACTCATTTTTATTTTTATCTATCATTTTTTTTGGCTGAAACAGAGTTTTAAAATAGAAACGCACAATTTAGAGAAATAATACATTTTCAAAAAAGAAGTATCTTAATATTTTATCAGAACCTTAATGTTTATGTAGAATTTATCATTATCGAAGCTATGTGCATAAAATTAAATTTGCCTTTTACTGCTGATAGCTATTCTGACAATTATGAAAAGTGTATTTAAAACCTTAAATCTGGACATGAGGATGTAATGTCTAAGAAACAATAGCATTTTTTAACTAATTCAACAAATAACAAATTCTTAAAAGCATCTAAAATTTTAAAATACAGTCCACCCATATGCGATCGTGAAACAAATTTGTAAGTGAAAAAGAAAATGCACATTGTCTTGTACCTCTGAAAAGGGTGTCTTCTTATGAAATAACCAAAGATTTTGATTTTTCTATGACTTTACACCAGTGCTTCTCAAACTTTCATTATTTGCAACCCAATATTCACAATCATAATTTTCATCGCAACCCCTCCCCCTATACAACAACAATGTTTTGAATTCATTTATGCTACACTTTTGACTCTAAAGCTGCAATACAACTTCATCTTTTAAGTGCCACCGGCGTATATAAACATCTCACTCAACCAAAACGTTAATTTCCACGACATATATATACGTCTTCTCGATGTCAGATCTTTTCTGTCCACTGATATGCATAAAATTATTCCAAAGGCTTTGGAATGCAATAAAATGATATTGACAGTGTTTGCAAAGGATTTACTTATTTCAGGTAATTTGTTTATGTATTACTTTTCTTCCCATCTATCAATACATCACATACGCGTACCTACGTGGAAAACGGTGGCATTGGGGAGCGAATCGCGTAACGTTTAATAGACAGTTAAGGGATTAATTATAAACCGTACTAATTATCAAGATAAGTATTAATTTGGCAAGCCCATGGGGTCACGTAATTATAAAACTTGTTCTTAACTTAGTATTGTTAAATTAATTATAAAATACATTTAATGCAATCCTGATACGTTTATAAGTGTATTATATATATATCAGTGCAAATGTGTAATGTATTTGGTTTGCTACTTTCAGTAAATTAAAAAAAAAATTAAGTAATATTTGCATTTTGACTTTCAATATCCTCGCGCCCTCCTCGTAGAAATATTACACCCCCTAGTGGGTGTGCCCTACAGTTTGAAAAGAACTGCTTTACACATTTTTAAAGTATATTTCTATTTAAAGAAATGTAATATAATACATTTGATTAATTTTACATTATGAAGTGTAATTAAATGATTGGGAATTTCTAAATTATCAATAAAAATCTACAAAGAAGCGAAGAATTCTATTTTGAAACTAGATCACTGTTTTAACCTTTTTTTGTTTGTTTGAAATATTACTGATTATGCATGCATTGCATTTCTAAGCATTTGTTTTTGGAGAAAATTCGCAGTTTATAATAATGAAAATAAAAAAAAAAAACCGTGAAAATCCTCTAATTACTTTGAGCAGTATATGTCTTATAAATATTTAATTTTATCATTAATCTTTTTTTCACTTAATAATACTTTCACTGCAATATTAGTTAATATATAGTTAAGTATATATTATATATATTCTACTCTATACTAAATATTATATATATTCCACATGTGACCGAGCAACCAATTTCATATCTTAAATATTTTACCCATAATATGATGATATTAAAGAAAAGCATTGACTTTCAAACTAATTAAGTTCCCTTAGTGGTGAGTTATTTCCTAACTTTTGCATGCATGTTATATAAAACTGAATTTTCTAATCATTAATTTATAAAATTAAAAGTTTTAGCTCCGGAATCAAATTTCACACAGAAGGATGATTTTTAATTCACACTTTATCAAATCTTATGTTTCACTGGATCTTCTCTCAAACTATGCAATCTTCTAAAGTTTTTCGGTTTGAGAGTATGTTATAAAATTTAATGCACCGCTGCATAAAAATAATTATATATACAGTCGACTCTCGGTAATTTGAAGTTGGAGTGACCAATATGAAAAACTTCGAATTATAAAGAGTTCGAACTATCAAGAGGGTAGGAAAATATTCTTTCTTAACCTTAACATGACTCTTTCACGACCTATCCAAATCTCTGCCATTCCTAATTGGAAATAAAATCATTTCGCTCTCGGTTCCCTCAGACACAATCCCCAACACCATTGGCTCTTCAAGGCAGGGTTCAGTCCGGTTCATGGCCTATTTGGTGCTACATGCTATCAGTCACATAGATGAGTCATAAATTGTCATGTCACTCCGATGCAAAATGCACAATCCTACGCATCTCTTCTTCATAATAGCATCTTTTCTGAACACATCTGTAGCATGGCCACTTGCTAAACGAAAGATGTTGACGGCTGACAAGAAGTGCAGCCGGTCTATTGTCCACTTAAAGAAGGAAAGCAATAAAAAGGTATTTTTGTTTGAGGAACTGGGAAAAACAAAGAAGGAATGGCAGACAGATGGTCATCAAAGGGGCTATGTTACAGGAGAGATACACAGCGACAATACAACTCAAAACACGTAAGCTCCAACCTGTTTGCTACAGGACTGTACATGATAGGGGGTAGGGGTAGCCTAGTGGTTAGAGCATCGGACTCCAGACCGGCAGGCCTGGGTTCGATGCCCGATGCCACCAAATACCCTCAGAGTACGTGCTCATTAAATTAGTGGGTCCGAAAGTCTTGTGGGCTGAATCACGAGTGCAGGGGACTGGAGAATATTTCCCTTCCCTTCAGTTCCATGCCTTGATTGGGGAGGTGGAGGTAGGTAATGCCGCCATCTATCGTCCCTTCGGGGAATTTCGCCGAGCTAATTCATACTGTCACCTGTTTGGTGCTCAAGGCTAACGACAGGCGTACTTCTAGCCCCTTGTCACCATGAATTTCGTGGGTCTCGATCTGACTACGTCAGACAGGTGGCATTAGCCACAACAACAACATGATAGTGAGTATTTGAATCGTTGATTTATTGCTTGAATATTAACGTCGTCCTGTTCAGCTACACGAAGGTTTTTGGCGATGGACCACGTAATTTTGAATCATGGTCAAGTGACGTAGACGACACCTTAGCTGGCACACCCTCTCCTAACTACCACACCAACGGGAGGACGTTTCAGCTCTCAACAGATTTAACGCACATCGCTGCCCTACACGGCGGGTCTTAAGTGGTATTGGGATCAAACTCGTGACAAGGCAGGCCACGATCCGATACCTATACCACTCGGCTACCGCGGCCACAAGAATCATTGATAGTTATATAAGATGACTTATAATTATCAAGTGCTACTGTCTGTGGAAATCCACATATTTTACTACGAAATATTGAGTGTTCCCAAATGTATTGTTTTAGTTCGAAATATCAAGAGTTTTTCTAGGGGCTGAGCATATACTCGTAGTGAGAGGTTCGCATTGTCAAAGATTGAATCAACGAGAGTTGTGATAATCAGAAATCATATTCAGAATAAAATGACTTAAACCGTTCAAAAATCATTTAACCCCCGTAGTTTTAATTAGAATTAGGAATATTCAGAACAATAGAGAAACATAAATAATATGTTTTACAGGAATAAAATATTTTTATAATGTTGCAATGAGTGAAAAAAATGCCTTAAGTTTCTCTAGATTTTAACGAAATAAATTATATAAACTAACACATGGATGGAGAATATAGCAAAATACAGTAACACATGTTATTTCGCATTATCTATCAAATGGTTGCATTATTTCCGTTGTTGATATTATACTTTTAAATGAAATAATTATCATCTTCAACTGTTAAATAGTTCTTTGATTCTATAGTAGAAGCTTTTATGTTTAATAATTTATAGTTTTCCTATCAAATTTTTCGAATGTCATACTTCTAATTTTTAATTCTAGTCTCGTAAAAAAAAAATTGAATTTTATTTTTAATTATGGGTTATCATCATACTGAGCATTTATGCTTGTATAAAAACGTCATGTTCCATCTTGTATTTTAATCATTTCGATATGATACCCTTTTTGATTCAAACAGAGAAATATATAAATGGCTATATTGGAACCAAAATTCTTTATCTTTCGATACGAAGGTAAATTAAAAAAATCATCTTTATTCAGCAAGTAGTATGAAAAAAAAATTGATTTAGCGATTCCCCACTATTAAGCATTTCTTAAATTTAGAGAGACATAAATTTTTACAAAATTACTTCACTCATTTGTATGAAAATAAAAAAAGATTTTTTTTCCAGACATTGATTTCAAAAGTAGAAAATACCCCAGCTTCTATGTTTTAAATATCAAAACGTTTATTCATATTTAAACTTATATAATACTGAAGAGAGTGGCAAAAACAAATGATGTTAAATATACTTTTAGTGTACACTTAACATTTACAAGGGACAAACACAAAAGAGAAACTTATATTATAAAATGAAACGTCGAACTTCCTATTTGGAGTATTTCTACACCGTTTCGTCCCTTTTGTCCTATCCTGCCCTGCCATGTCAGACTTCATCGTAGGAAACAGATACGCTGATTCTTAGATATTATATCAGTGCAGAATGCACCTTCTAATAATGAGGAAGATGCGGCAATGAGCAAATTTTCTTTAACACTAGAAAGTCCGTCAACCTGTTCAGTTTGTTCTCCTTTCCACATTTTTACAGGGAATTTAAAAAAATTTCGTGACTTTTAATCTTTTTCCATAGTGATTAAGCAGAAAACGTTTTGTGGCTCTCTAGGTTATATATATATATATAATTAAGAGAGATTTTACAACTAAATATACCTAGTACGTCCACTGGTGTCGTTACGACATCAAGGCAATTTATTATTATAAATAGCTGTCGTAGAGCAAAAGATAGATCAACAAACCAAGATTATTAAAACAAACGTACAGAAGTAATATCGCCTATTTAATTGACCTTGAATTCAATATTATTGTGCTTACAGTGGAAATGAATTAGTTATAATAAAATTGTTGTGTCCAAGTGTTTCGTTACTTATCTTCCACATTTGCTTATCTGCTCATAAAAAAAAATTCATTCGATTTTTGAACCTTATGCATAGCAGACACCCTGAAATGATGACTCATAGAAAAGTTCTAAGCCCTGATTAAATTGCCAATCTGTTGAGAGAGCTTTCTGAGAAGGAATCGGATGGTAGTTAGATGCCTTGCTTTAAATTATATATATAGATTCCGATGAATACGTAAGATGGAATAAAAATTACTGTAAAGAATCTGAAGAAAGTGCTGATGTAATTGATAGTATTCCAGTAAATTCTGTTATATATGTCGCTAGGGTTGGCACAGAATGGATACCGCATACTTATAATGTTCCTGACCGATTTGCGAATAGAAATGTTTTGCGACAAAGCAGTGGCCCAACAAGCTTCACGAAACATAACATCAACATCAGTTTTTTATGATATAAAGGGTCGCAATGTATGATAATTACATGAAATAATTTTAAGAAGTCTTAAAACTAAACCCTACTGAGCAGTAGTCCTGAATTATTCTTAGTTATTATAGTTATTTTATATATTTTATTTGTGAAGTTATCCATTATTTCCATACTGAAAAGTATGTGAGGGAGGAGGTAAAAACCACCGCTCTTCTCATTGTTTCAAAACGGACGCATTCCACACCACGGTCT
>BMAV01005191.1:332341-345331 GCA_019973955.1 Trichonephila inaurata madagascariensis
AAGAAGCCAATTTTGGGGCTGGATGGCGCAAAAACATTACATAGCGTTTTGAGGAATGATGGTCAGCCAATTCAAGTTCGAGCGTTCATCTGTTTTTGACTTGCTCTCAAATCCTGGTTTAAAATCGGATATTTGTGCAATAGAATTTTAGTGCAATGCTTTCTTACCATGTAAAGAAATTTCTAACCTTGTAATGCTATATAATTAAGTATTGTTTTTATGCTCCCTTCCTCTTTCCCAAGCTTGTCGTATTAGCAGCGGTATCTCCCTCTTTTAAAGAAATGGACTAAAAAGGCCTTTCCAACCATTTCTCAACGTCTAAAATGTAAAAAATTTGTTACTGATTTTAAGTTATTCCAGATTCTAACTGGTCATGGAAATTTTAAGAGCTATTTGTCTTGGGTTGATTTAATTGGTAATGATATTTGTTCTTGCGGAACATGTCTTGTTGGATTGTAATATATATTTTTGTAAAAGAGAAAATTTTAAAGAGGAGTTGAAATGTTTAGGTATTTCCTGGCTTCCTGTTTTGCCTCTGTTGGTCAATTGTACTGAAAGCCTTAATGTCTTAAGAAAATTGTGTTTGTTGTATAGACTTTTAAAATCTTATAGAGGTACTTCTCTTTATTTATATTTGTGTATTTCCTCCCTTCCTTTTATTTTATATTTGTCTCTTAAATGTATTTTTAATTTTGTTTTAAATTTTATTGTGTTGTTATCATTTACGTCTGTAAGCCTCATGTTATGCAATGTGGAGAATGAGGAATTTTGCAAATAAATTTATTTTAAAAAAATGTTCTATAAATTTTGCTTTATATTTATCTAAAAATATTTTAAACCTTTTAGACTAATTTAACTACGATAAATTAAGTTTCATATTAAAAATAATATTATGTGTGAATTAATCGACGTGTGTGAATACAAACATCGAATTCCAGTCATTTTATAGCTTTTTTTTTAAAAAACAAATGTCAGACTAATTAACAAATTCCTATCCTAATAAGACGTTGCATCCTATGAGAATATATATGCTGTTCTGGATCCATATTTCTATTTATTGGGAGAATGTACTAAAGCTTTTAGCTCTGAATGCTTTGGAAAATCATCCACTAACTTACTTTAATTCAGTACTTCAAAATGCTTCTGACAGAAACCTATCTAGAAAATGTCTGCAATAGAAAATTTGCCTCATATTGAGAGGAATATTTAGAAATTATTCCTCTTTAAATCTGACACTCTCATTCATGAGAAAATTTCATTTCCTTCATCCGAAAGTGAGATGACAGTAAAATATCTACCTCTTTGTCCCATTAACGATTTTGGCACTCTGTATTCTTACTTCCTGTTTTACATTGTTAGCGACTTTAAACTCCAATTCACAAACTAAATTACAATCCATTTGATAGATGATAGAAGCCTCATCCAAACGGAAGGCTTAGTCACTTCTCATTCTCTCAGATTTCAGGTCAAACAAGCTACTAGCAGTTAAAGAATTGTGTAACTCAATATCCCCTTCTCTTTGTAGATGCAAATATGATCTAAAAGCTGTCCATTAGTGAGTGCCGTTTCCATGGGAATGACTCTCAATAATGTTATAAGAATTGGGATTTTAGAGGAAATGCTCTCAGTTGGATAGGTGAAAGAGAGTTTCTGAAGATAAATAATGTTAACTAATTCTTTATTGTTGTGTGCTTTGTAATGAATTTATCGATCTTCTTTTGAATAGACTTGATTTCTTTTCTGAATTGAAAGTAGTAATTATTGCTTTAAATGGAGTCTTTTTCTGACGTATATTACATCCATGTTCGAAATACACAACGTTTTTAAAATTCAATGTATGTATGAAGCTGCCTCGAACAAATTCTAAATTTTACTATCTCATATTTTAGTTTAAATTTTCTTTAAAGATTTAAAAACAAAGCAGTTATTTTAATAAACCGGATGTGGAATAATATAAGGAATCAAAATATTTTTTTTTCTGTTTATTTTGATTAATTATGTTTTTTATTTACAAGTTAAATGCATCATTTAGCTTATAAATATTTTTTAACTTGACAAAAAATTATAAACGTGTAATATATAAATTATATCACAGAGATTATTATTACCAAATTTATATTACTTTCTCATTTTGTTTTTTCTTTTTTGATGACTGGATATTTATTTACTATACAAGTTGTAAAAATTCTAAGGTTGAAAACTTTCAGGACGGATAGAAAAAACGTAGACAATGGAAAATCACACATCAATGCATGGTCGGAAACGCTTTCCTGGAGCGATAGTGGTGGCACAAAACTCAAGAATAACAGAACACGAAAGAGGAGAAAATAAGTTTATTATCCTATTACAGCAATAAATAAATGGACAGTTATCGTCATTAAAGAGGGTGTTCGAAGTTACGAACCCGGGTCATGATGTAGGCATCAAATCTCCAGCGCATTGAAGATTAAACGTTGGCGAAAATACCGGGCATGTCCTGGACTTTTCCAACCGTTGTTGCGATACGTGAAACTGGAACCGCAGCACTGTTAACTCCATTGTCGTACTCCATTAGAAGTAATATTTAATCTCCAATTAAGATAGTTAGAGTAACAGTGATGTTGCTGAAACTTGCCCATGGTTAGAGAAAAATATGAGAGTTAAAATTTAAGAATTACATTGAGATTAACCGTGAAGTAATCTAGGTTAGAAAAGTCTTACGATTAAGTGGATCAATGCACTGAATCAGCAATACTTATGTTTATTTAAGGTTATCTGTCACGCGTAAGCCAGCAAACGACATCTTAGTATTTTTGCTGTACTAAGAATAATATACATGTTCTCTCCCATTATTCGAGTCTCATCTTTCTTGTTTTTTATCTCGTCACTACCAAGTCAGGAAAGCGTTTCCTACCATGCATTGGTATGTGATTTTCCATCGTGTAGGTGTGCTCTACCTAGTGGCGTAACGGAGAATACTAGGGCCCCTCAGCAAATGCATGTTTTGGGCCCCAAGTCCTAATACTACTTTGCGTCAGTCAAGCTTTGGGCTCACTAGAATCCGTGGGCCCCTCCAAAATGCGGGGGTGTATGTTAGCCACTGGCTCTACCTGTCCTGAGGTTTGTAACGGTTGTTATGTTACATCCTGTGTATAATCTCAAAAAAGGATTTACTAATGAAAAGTCTTGGAGTTAAGCCAATAATCTATACATAAATAGAACATATTTGTATTAATTTAGATCTCAAGAAGATATTTTAAAAATGATTTAGAAATTTTTTGTAGATGAAATTGTCGTTTCCAGTGATGTAAACACAAGGTCCAAAGAAATCAAATGTTAATTAACATTCAAAAAGCTGATAGAATCCCAATAATTTGCATCCCATCCTGCGATTTCGCCGATAATTCTCAGAAAGATTCTGCTTTTGTTTTTCATATTTTTTCAGGTAAGTATTCTCGCAGTGAAAGGTCATTAGTTTCTTGATTAATGAATCACAGGATTCTTACCTTAATTTTTCACCCCAAATTATTATGAGTACTAATTGGGACTAAGTTAGATTTTTTTTTCATTCTCTTCATTTGGCAATGTATGAAAACCTGAAATATAATGTACTGACTCTCCGTTGTTCTCATCACTTAACTGTGGTTCAAATTTATGCAGTCTTTTAGACATTAAATTTAATGGTACTTATAATAAAACAGTACGGAATTTAAGTAGTGAGTTACAAAATACCTACAAATAAGATTTTGAAAATAATTCAGTTAAGATAAGATTTTATGTGACTAAGGGTTTTGCGAACTAAAAATTATAAATTAAACGAAATAGATACAAGACGAGGCTAAAGTATGGTTTAAGTTACTGAATTTCGTTTGCGCGGCCTATTTCAAAACAACAAAACATATACTTAAACTATTTGCATTAAAAATTGAGTTTCTACTGCCAAAACCCTTCAGAATTAAGAAATTTGCGAATTGAAATTATATTTTGTGTAAATGATTCACGTTTTTTTAAATTGATTGGTCGGAACTTTAATTGAACATTGAAACATTGAAACAACATGAGGGATATTGAAGAAGACATCGTGAAATTTTTGAACATTCGAGTGTCAAAACAGTCACCAGAGCTGTAACCCTCTTTCCAAACCCACACGAACTGGAGAATATTTAACCTCGACTGATTTAACTGCATCGGTCCCCTTCTACCCTGAGGGATTTCAGTGACACTAAGTTTCAAACTTTCCACTCGACAACACCAGACAGGGTTTAGTGACCATGATTACTCAGCTACCTGGGGCTACTAAATATTCTTCAATTATTTTCCCCCATTGTTTTAAACTATAAAAAAACTAACTAACTTGGGACTTATTTCATTTCTCTCTCTCTCTTTTTTTTAGTTTCGGAAAGTAAATATATATATGAGGGTATGACCTGATGACAGCAAAATTCCTTTCTTCTAGAATTTTGCTTCAGGGAATTATCGAAAAACGGACGGTAATGGTTTCAAGAAAACACATCTTGCGTCTTAAGTGTGGTCAATACACTTAGGATCACCTTGAAGGGAAAAAGTGCCACACGAACACACACATTATATTCTTCCAGTTCTAGGTTTTCATGTATGCTAAAAATAATACTTACAAGAAGATATATTTATGTCTGAAGTAGCGTGTTTATTTTTTATTTCCAAGCTTAATAAAGTTAAAAAGTATGGTTTCAATTTCATTTAAATGTAATAATTTTTAGATATCTATCTGAGGGAAAATTTACCTTATTTAAATTTAAAAAAATCGCAAAAATTGATGCTATCTATTTTAAATAACCGACGCATTTTATGACTTCTAGGTCTTACCAATTAAAAATTTTCTTAGTCGGAGTAGATTACTCGGGAAGCATTCAAATTATATCAAAATAAATCCGAATGCATGTAAGACATGAAAGAAAAAATTTAGTAATTTGAATGATTTAGTCATGAATCTAACGTTTTTTGGTATGGAAATGCAGCATGATTTACAGGAGAACCTGTTTTTGTGCGGTCCTTTTTTTATGCGATTTTATTTTTGTGCGTTTTTTTTAAACGATTTTTTTTTTGTGCGATCTTTTTTTATGCGGTATAGAAATTTCAACGGCTTTGACCCCACTATAATGTTTTCTATCAATGTACATATATATGTCACATTGAAATGTCGAAATTAGGTATTTCATCAAATCCCTAAGGGAAATGATCAATTCACGGAAGATATTAAAATAAAAACTCTGTAAGGTGATTTCCTAAGGAAAAAATAAGTGATTTGATCAAATCTAATTTGTTTCAGCGAAATGATAAAATAATATTGTCAAGAGTTTAAAAGTGTTTAGTTGGCACAAGTGCGGTGCATTATTAAAAGTAGAGTAAGTAATACAACAATAGTCATTGAATTACAAATTATTTATTCGAAATTAAAAAAATAATTAGATAATTAGGCTGGTACTTTTTTTTTAAAAAAAAAGGATATTTGTTGTAAAATTCCAAACATTTTTTCCCCCGGAATATCTATATAAAAACGAATGTTTGTTTGTGTGTGTCTCTCTCTTATGCCTTCCTAAAGAGTTCATCCGATTGCGATGAAACTTTGAGGGGTGATTGGACATATGTTCCTATACACTATGTTCCGATACATGCCCAAGTGTCATTGCGGGGGAGTATGAGGGGTGTTATAGACAATTATTTCCATTTTCAAACTATTAGACGTACAGCAGTGCTTCTGAAACTTTCTATACTTGCGACCCAATTTTCCACCATAATTTCCCTCTCTCCCCCCCTCCATATAATAACAATGTATTGAATTCAATAATAATATACTTTGACGCAAAGTTACAATGCTACTTAAATTATAAACCATACAAATTATCAAGATAAATATTAAATTTTGCATATAATTTTATAACATGCCCATTGGAAAACTGGTAATTGTAAAACTTGCTCTTAACTTAGTATTGTTACATTAATTATCAAATGCATTGTGAGGTATTGATATATTTATAAGATTATTATATCAATGTAAATGTGTATTTTATTATTTTTTTTATTATGTCAGAATGTTTTTTTTTTGCTTCCTTTCAGTGAATGAATAATTTTTTTAATAAAATAATCTTTTATTTTCGACTTTTTTGACGCCCCCTAGGGGGTCGTGCCCCATTTGAAAAACACTGACGTACAGTCTTGAAATTTGGTAAGCAGATTTTAATGAAATTCGACACCCCACCAGAAACGAATTCGATCAGAGTTTGATTTTTCTCTATATCTGAACACATTTTAATGCTGTAAGTACTTGATAAAATAGAAAAGATAGATATATAACAATTATAAAAATGCGATCAATCTAACTCGTTAGTATTTGGACATTACTGTGTGCGTCACGTCAAAGCCCGGCGTTGCGCCTGGCAAGGACGAGGAAAGAGGAGAGGTAAAAGGAGTGTTACTGGAAAAGAAGGCCTTCGACAGTGGTACGCCTCATAAAGCTTATTCTAGAGATTTGAGGAATCTGGATCACTCGAGAATCATGTAAGATCCGGACGACCATGTCTAAGAATAATTTGCTAACGTTGCTAGTGTACATGGCCTCCTTGATCTCCAGATCTGACTCCAGTAGACTTTTGGCTGTGGGGATATTTAAATTCCCGATTGCATTAATCCCGTCCACCCAATCTGTTGGATTTGAAAGATGTGATCCATCAAGAGCTGTCATGAATACCGGTAGACATTCTTGCACTCTGCCGTTGCTGGACCTGTGACACGCTTGAAACTCCCTTGTGCCATCCCTTGTGGTGGTGTATATGTGGAACACATGCTGGTATAATAAACTATTTTGTAATGTTATTTCTGTTTTTTGCTAGTCTTTTCTTCCACATGTACAAAACGCCACCTATCGGTGTTTTTTAAAAAAAATTTTCCCTCTTCCTTATCTTAAAAAAAAAAAAAAAAAAACCAGTGGCTTATCGATGCTAAACCTGCGAACCGTTTTTTATTTTGTTTAATTTTCTGGATTTTATAAATTTTTAAAGTTTTTATGAACTTTTTGCCCATTTGGTATTGATGGGAGGCCGAGAGTTCTGGTCTCTGAGATACAATTTTAATTTTGCATCTGCCCTGTTTACAGGAAACAGGGATTAGTTAAAAGAAAGTGGGTGCTTTCCCAGTTCATTGCAATCTCTGGTGGACAAGGTTGTATTCTTAACGCGGACTGTGAGTAGCCGTTGGGCAAATCAGAGTGGTGGATTGGTACATTAATAAATTCGCAGCGGATTGTTTCGGAAGTAATGCGGTCAGCTTTAAAAGCCCTCTTGCACGCTATTTCTCGGGGCTTTTTCTCCTTTCCTTAGATTATTTGCCAGCCCTACTCCACAATCCCAGGTCTAATACTCCGCCTACCCCTCACTCAGATAAGTACCGTTTTTACTTTGTTTTAGAATGTAAATTTCAGTATTCCATTATTCTAAATAAAATTGTGTTACCACTATACGATCAGACTTTAATTTTAGTTGAGTCATTTACTCTGGTTGTAATCCCGTGATCTGTAGGAACCTCAGATCATTATCTATCATTATCATATTGCATGTATTGTATGATGCACCATATCTGTAAAGTAAGCATGGTTGACATTTGGTCATAGTCACAACCTTATCATCTGCATTATTCCATGTCCTGGTGCCTCTAACCCTCCCCCCAACCCGTGTAGAAGAGCTTATGTACTTTGAATTTATCAAATCTCAAAGTTCACCCACTGGCTTGGTGTGAAAATTTGGAGAGGGAGTGTCAGCTTAGGTGTGTCCCTCGTTACTTGCATCGTTGACGGTAATTAACAACTAATTAACCCATAAATTTATAATATCCGTGATCCGGAACTGTGTAGCATAGATGGATTTTCTTTCGATGCATTTCCGCAATAATTTCTATTTAACTCTATTGATAAGAGCCATGATTTTAGATAAGGAATTTTCTTAGAAGTAGACGACTGTATTCCCCTTGGGGATTGCCAGGGTCATTGACATGGTTTTTTAAAGCATTTTTAGAAAGAATATGGAAATTTTAACACATCCTTATCACTCGAACTACATGAGATTGATTCCCTTCTTTCACTCAAAATATCTGTATTGGAAAAAAAAGGACTCTTTTTTTTTGAGTTAACCTGAACATCAATAGCTGCCAGGTTTGAAATTTGGGAGAAAAAGAAAAACCATTAATTCATAAAAAAAAATATGAGATTTGGAAAAATTTGAAATATGAATTTAAAAAAAACAACTTTTCATCTTAATTTTTTTAAAATTTTAATTAAAATAATTAATTTAAAACGAACGATTCAAATTATAGGCTTATATACGACGGAAGTAAAAAATTAAAGGGATTTATTTAATTCTCTTTCCAAAGTTTGACGACAGTGCTAATATCTAGAGCTGAATGAGGGGAAGTCAGCAACGCTTCTATACAACGTCTCACTCGTCTTCCCTCGTAGTCGTTGGGGCTTAGCACACCGCTCAACATGGTAGCTCCATTGACATTTCGCACTAAAGAGGAAAGGAGAACAGTAATTCGCTTTTTGTTTGCGGTAGGTGTGAAACCTGCGAAAATTATTCATAGCATGCAAGCGCAGTATGGTGACAGTTGTTTATCGCGAAGCAAGATCTACGAACGAATAGAGCGCTTCAAACAGGAGCTCCTTCATGTGAACACGAAAGTTCGGCAGTCCACCCACCAGGAAAAAGACAATGTACAAACTGTTTCAGGGTATGGTGATGGTGGGGATGGGGGCAGATATCACACCTTCCACCAACAAAAAGCTAATGACTACCCTCATTTACTTCTTGGCACAGATAGACAATGGAGCTGCTATGTTGAACGGTATGCTACACACCTTGGTATGCTCCCGATATGCTCCCTCGGTGTTCTTCCCGAAGGGAAGGAATGAAAGTTGCCAAAGTCTGAGACAAATTAGACTTCTACATGATAGATGGCGACACTATCTATCTCCACCTCCATAATTTAGGCATGGAACTGGAGGGGAGGAAAATATTCTCCAGCTTCCTACACCCGTTGTTTCTACTGCGACCACCCACAAAACTTTCGTACCCACTGATTTAACGAGCACGTACTCCGTGTTTACTCGGAGGGCATTTGATGCCATCGGGCATCCAATCGGTCCGACTACCCTCGTTCATGCGATATAAAGCTTTCGTTTATAAATAAAAATAATGTAACAATATTTGAAACATGCACATTTTATTATTTTGCATTATATTACTTTACAACCCCATTTAATATTACTAAACAAAATTATTTTTTTTCCTTTCAAATGGGGCTGTGGATTGTAAATTATTATTGCAGACGTAGTACATTTCCTGGGAGTTGATATCCCTTTTTAGTGTGGCATTCTGTATTTGGATACCAATCGCGACAATGTAACTTTGGCACCCAGTTTCCTCCCCAGAGAGACCTGAGTTCTGGAGATGTGAAATTATACTAGGAAGTTAATTTTGCCGAGAATTCCCGAATCAAGCAGGCACCTTGGGGATCTTTAACATGCTGTATAATCGTACGGCATAGACGTTGCCGATTTTTTGCATCATGAAAATCCACCGACTTGAGCCAGGGTCGAACCCGCAAAGTTGATCGTACAAAGGCAGAACCTAACTAAATATGACACCCATCCGGCAGAAGAGAAACAAATTATCAAATATAAGATAAGTGTAATAGGAAATAATACATGAATATATTAATAAATAAGTGCAAAATGTAGCAGGGAAATAAGAAAATAATGTAATATGAAAATAATACGTTGTTCTCTCTTGGAAATATGACATTATTAGTATATAAGTTATTTCAAAAATATATATCTTACCTTGAAACTTTTTAGATGTATAAAAATATTAAGTTTCAACAATGAAAGAATAAAGAATATACCTTCCAAGAAATACTGATGGGAATGAAATCCATATTACATGATCCATTTGTGAATAAATGAAGAACTATGCTTTTTTTTTTCTCTTTGCTTTCTCCAAGCATAAAAGAGCAACAATGTTGCAATCAGGAAATGGCAGTCAAAAGAAAGACTGCTGTTCTTTTATTCTTTCAAAAGACATGTGGAAACGAGGCACTCTGGGAATGAACCGCAATAACGCTTGTCAATAAATAGTTTTCACCGAATGAGAAATATTCTTTCTTTATTAAAACGATACAACATGAATAAGATTATTACTATTAATGTTAATAGCTATTGATGAAATAGAAATTTTATAATTTCTTAGATACTTTAAAATATAAATAATTTAAAAATATTAAATATATGTGTGTGATAAATAAACATGTATATACCAATATATAAACTATTTTTAAGGTAGTTTCGATCTATTATTCCTCAGTTTTTACTTCTCCAAAATTATTTTTACTGCTTAAAGTTATAGTGTGTTACTAAAACATTGGGAGAAATTTAGAATACGAAGTGTGACAAAAAAAAAAAAAAAAAAAAACGAGACTGGTACAACAAATCATTGTACTTACAGAATCAGTTCTTTGTGATAGTATCACCTTCAAAGTAGCTCCCTTCAGCTTTCACGCAGTACAGCTTCAGTGCAGCCATTGTTGAGGTTTTTGAAAGGCCTTTCAGGAGATTCTCCGTTCTTGCTAGAACCTCTTCAACTGAGGTAAAATGGGTTCTTTTTAAGCAAGATTTAACTGTAGGAAATGAAAAAAAGTCGTATGGTGCCAAATCAGATGAATAAGAATACCCCCCTCCCCCATCACAATAATGTTTTTGCTGATCAGAAACTGCTTGACAGATACAGCCATGTGAGCGGGTGCATTGTTCTGGTACACTCATCACTCCCCAATTATGGCTTTTTTTCCTAATTTTTTCACGATGTCTTTATGGAACTTCAATGCAGTAGTGTTGATTAACAGTGTAACCAATGATGCGAGAGAGAATACTTTCATATCACGAATTTGCACAATGTTTTGGTATGTAATCGCTGACTTTGGGTGCCCAGCAGGTTCATTGTCTTTCACACTAGCCCTTCCTCCTGAAAACCACTTATACAATTCAAACACATGTGCACCAGACAAAGAATTCAGAATGCAGTTGCGCGTGTTCACTCAAAGACGCAGTACTCCTAACTGGCGTCTTTGATTGAGGCGAAACTAGCCACATGGTTAGAGGAGGTGAGTGGGATGACGTCACCAAAACAGTTGTTGCTAATTCCCCTCTTTATTTCAAACTACAAACTTAGTCTCGGTTTTTTTTGTGCCACACCTTGTATTTTGTTCGTCGTGAATTAATAAGGAAACTGAGGGGTAAGCAATTTTTAACAAAATGTAAATTTTTTAATATGATTCAAATGAATATGACATGTACAAACTCAATATTACTGATATTCTTTTCTCGGGGTACTCACTTGAACACACAAAGTTTTACGTATATTCTTCTGCACAAAATAAAAATAAAAAAAAATATGTTATGAAAAACGCAGATTAAAAGAATATTATTGTAAAATAAAAAAAAAAGAAATTGTACTTAAAAGTACTCAAAAGTATTAAATTATTGCAAGAGCTATATTTTTGTTAGTTAATGTGAGATAAAATTGTACTAGAATATTCATTATACATTATGGTTAATAATAAGTTTAATTTTTTGTTCAATTACAGATTTTTGTTCAATTCACTAAAAATCATATCATTAAAAAATATTTAAATCGTGAAAATGACCCTCCAGTCTTCATATTTTTCTTCTCATTTTGAAAATAATTATACTTTTTCACTGATAAGAATATGAAATGACTTAGTAATGGAATCAAACACAAAAACTTCATAAACGTAAAATAATTAAAAATTTTAAATGATAATTTTTAAATGGGTAATATAAATAACACATTCTAAAATGTCATACAGAATGATAAGGAAGTCATATGCTGAATTATTGAGCCTGGATTATAGGGGGAAAATATTATGGGGAGGTAGGGGAAATCACAAGGATTCAAATTTAAGTAGAAACCTATGTTCAGAAACGCCTTGGTTCGGCATTCGGTGGTGTTATTAAGACAGTGTTTCTCAAACTGTGAGGCGCGCCCCCCTGGGGGGCGCGATAACCCTTCAAGGGGGGCGCGAGCATATCGAAAATAAAAGGTTAGAAAAAATTAATTTACTGGAATGAAAAAAAAAATACTTTCTGATATAATAAAAAAATACAGATTTACATTGATATGATTTATATATATCATCTGGTGTAAAAAGGTCATCAAAAATAAAAGATTCTACTTTGAACGCTCATTAGCTATCTTTGATCCTATAGCTAAATAAAAAAAATATTTTGTTTGCTTTGCTGTAATCCTACGATGAGAGATTTTTTTATTACGTTTCTTTTAACTTAAAATATTACTTTTGCTGGCTTTCGAACTTATGGTTACCTACATTCCTTTTTTTTTAGGGAAGTTGTAAATTATATAATTCTGTTGCGCCTTTTTTTCACAATGTGAAAGAGTTTTTTGATACATGGATAAGCATATTGAGCACTTTGAAGGATTAATTGGCCAAGATTTATTTTTATGAGTATACTGAAACATATAGTACAAAAATCATTAATTCTGGGAAAACTGTTTATTTGTTACCAATGACCTTGACAGAGAATCATCTAATATGACAGTCTTAATGGGAGCTAAAATGAATTGATAACATATTTCCTTTTTTGGGAGTGGCAAACGTTTTTTTAGAATCTTAAGGTACTTGTTTAGACCGAGTTCCTGGCACGACCACTATTTTTCAAAAATATTTTCTTGAACATGCTGCATTTTCCCCTATGAATAACTTAGTGGTTTTAATTGTGATGTTGTACGACTGATTATGGTTTATAAATGTAAATGAGCTGAATCTAAAAAAAGAATTGGACATCTGTGATCTCTCTGAAAGGAAATTGAAGCTGATCAAGCGAGGGAAACACTTGCTGAAATAATGCATATTAATCATGTTAGCGAAAGTAAATTTGAGAAAAGCAAT
>BMAV01005191.1:349284-405080 GCA_019973955.1 Trichonephila inaurata madagascariensis
TTGTCAATTAGAATTAAGTAATATAAGTTATTCTTAATAAAAGTTGTGTTAAGAATCCAATATGTCTCATCATTTAGATAATCCCACAGCTCTAGCTTACGCAGATCCTAATAGACATAGTCATCACATTAAGGCTATGTCTCAACCTTTTCGAAAAAGTAGGTATGTGTTTTAAATAACATATAACAAAGAGGAAATGATCATGTACAATCTAATTAAAATGTAGTTTATTTTCGGATAAGATTTAGTCCAACTCTGAATATATGTATAATTACTATTATAAATAATTTGTACATATCTTATTAGAATTGACATTGAATGCTAAATTTTTTTAGCGTGTTTTTAAGACAAATTTCGTACGATGAAAAAAAAATTTCTGCGACTGTGGTTAGATACGCATTTTTTTTTAAATTTCATATTTTAATCTAAATTAGGTTGATAAGAGACCAGATAATTTAAATTATCTTAGATGTTTTTAGTTCAGCAGTTAATTACTTTTCTCTGGTCTACAAATTGTCGAGTTTATGAAAAAACATATCCAGAAAAGTTTAAAAAAAAGGAAGATTTTTTTTTATAAATACGATCAATATTCCTCTTACTTAGATGTTGTTTTTTTTAAATATGTAAGACACATAAAATTGAATTCATAAATTTTGCTTTTTTTTCGAATAAAGCAAAAAAAATTATAACATGATTGAATACATTATCAGATTTTATCATTTCCCTTTTTCAGTTTAAGATTGTCTCTACCGTATTTTGAACTTAATTTTGAAATGTTTTCATTACTAATTTGTTTGCTATATTTCATTTACAGAACTAAAATAGAATTACTTTATAAATTAAACTACGAGATGGGAAAACACTTCTTTAATGTCGTCAAATATTAAGTGAATGTATTTATTTAAAAATTCTACTTGTAAAATTAACTGCACGCAATGATAACATACTCAAAATTTTTCCCAAATCGGAAAAAATTTGTACAGCTTAAATCACGCATTCTGTATAAATTTTTCAGCATCCAAGAAATACTTATTAGCAGAAACTAGAAAATCTACAATGTGTTGAATTTAAATCTGGAACACTAACACACATTATATCTATTTGAAAAAAAAATACATTTAGAACATTTTAAATACATATGGGAAATATTTTTAAGAATGGCCATAGGTAAAATTGACCAAACATGAGTTATTTCTCAAATAACAAAGATATAAGTTGTTTTATATGTAATTTCTGTAAGTTGTATTAGTGTCTTAGTTCCTGTACTAGTGGAATTAAAATGCACGTTAAATCTGTCGAGAGCTGAAACGTCCTCCCGTTGGTGTGGTGTGGTAGTTAGGAGAGGGGGGGTGCCAGCTCAGGTGTCGTCCACGTCACTTGACCATGGTTCAAAATTACGTGGTCCGTCGCCAAAAGCCCTCGTGTAGCTGAACAGTGCGACGTTAATATTCAATCAATCAATCAATCAATCAGTGGAATTAAAATTGTAAATAGTAAAGAGTTCCGTGTAGCAATGTGTGAATATTTAACGTATCAAAGATCAATAGAAAATGATAGAGGAATTTATTGTAAAGAGAGAAAGTTATTGCAAAAAAATAACTAGTAATATGCCTTATTTTTGCATTAATATGTTTTGCCACGTTTTAAATGTATTACTAATATGAAAAGTAGATTAATTTATACTGTGTTCAACACTCTTTAATAAATTAAAATTCAGTTATTAAGTTTCATAATTTAAAATAAAAACAAAGTTTAATTTCAGTTTTAAAATTATTAGTAAATTTTTTTTTGTTCACAAGTTCTGATTTCTGGCCGAAATAAACAAAAACATAAATACATTTCCCTTTAGATAAGTTGAAAAATATGCATTCAATTCTTATGTGATTTTATGAATGCTTCAAACAAAAATACATTGCTTTATTATCAGATGACTTATAGTACTGAAAACTATTATATTTGTTCTCTTTTTCTGTTAGACAACTAAAACTATACTTCATTAAGCCGTTTATGCGAAACTAAATTTTAATCTTGCCTTTAGAATGTCTATGAAAAATAAGCCACCAACATTTACTTTATTTTGCTATGTATGAAAGTAAAGTTTCTTCAAAATATAATTTTCTTAAAAATATGCATAATATATAAAAATAATTACTTACATAATCTAAAATTCAAAAAGAAGCAAGAGGGGTTTTATTTTTTGAATTTTTGTCGTATTTTAAATCAGTAAATTGTGAACTATTTTACGCAACAACAAAACTACGCAGTTTACATTAATCTTTAATGACATACATTCCATTTCTGCAAACTCACAATGAGAGCAAATGCATTATTGTGTTCCTGATATATAAATTAAAATGCCATGTTATATTACAATGATATTTTGAAATAAACGAGGAAATTCGCTAAAGTCGTCTGCAATTAACAAATAATCTCGGATCTCCATTTAAGCTTCACAATTCATGTTATTCATATTTAAATCAAAGCATCGATTTATCAATTTTCTATTTGACAAAAGATCCGATTCTAAATCATAAATAATTTATAAACTTTACGATGAAAACCAGTGTGCAGAAATTAGATTAACGTACAAGACACTTTTCAATTTTAAATTAACTTCCTCTTGTGGTAGGTAACTTTCTATCCTGCGCTTACAAATGTATTAAACTTAATTTTCCAATGATTAACTTTCCAGACTAAGGGCTCGTAACACTGGAATTAAATTTCACCAGGATGGGTTTTTAATTAAAGTCTGACGCTCTTAGTGAGTATTATTAGATCCTCTTAGACACCACACCTATATTAGGAATAATTATGGAGAGCAACCTGCGAAATTTGAAGTATGTGTAGCATAAAAGTAGTCATCTATATTTGTTATATTTTAGTAGGGACATTCTTCCTTCTTTCTTTAAAAGAGTCAAAATGTTAAAGGTATTTATTTGAATATTTATGTAAGTATCCAGTAACTCTCATTTCTCATAACATAGAAATTGATAACTAGTTACAAAATAAATGTTTGTTTCTAATGTAAAAATCTGTCCCTGTTTATGTTTCATTTGGTAAAATTCTAGGAAGCAGAAATACAAAACGACACTTACATATCATATTATTGTAACAATCACCAACGTTCAAGATAACTCGCCAAGTTGGCAACCTCAATTTCACATGTGTCATATATGCTGAATTAGCAATCACGTGGCTTGGTTTCATGTAATGCCGCTAATAGGTTGCGATACATATATATATCCCCGCTATTTAAAATTAGTACAAACTAATTATAATAATGAAACAATGAGTCAGCTAACTTTTTGGACCTTCAATTAAATGTTAAGAATAATTTGCTATTAAGTAATATTTTTGATAAAAGAGACTCTTTTGATTTTAACATTATAAAAATGCCTTTCTTGGGTAGTAACCTACACCTATCAATATTTAGAAATATTATCTTAAATTTTATAAAAAGAAACAATGATTTAGTTACTGATAACATTTTAAAACAAAGTAATTTTGTGAATTTTTGCAAAAATTATTTTGAATACAATTATCCAAGTAAATTTATTTATAAATATATCTCTATTTCTAATTAGATCTATTTTTATCTTAGTTCAATATTTTATTTAAAATTCCTCCTATTTAGTTTATTTTTAAAAAAATATTTTAAAATTTTTCAAGAGCTTATTTTAATTGCAATATATCTATTAGTATATTCATCCAAGTATATTTACTTTGTAATACATTTCTAATTGATATTATCTATTCTTAACTTTGTTCATTATTTTATTCAAAACTTCCTTTACTTAGTTTATTTTTAAAAAATCTTTGTGGTTTGTTTAATTGCAAAATAACTATCCAGGTGGCGCCACAGTTTTTTCCTTCTTGTGTAGTCATTTCAATCCTTTACGTCATTTCGCGTGGAATCTTATCGTAGAAGGTTGAATTTTCGATTTCCAGTTTTTATTTTACATGTAAGTTTTTATCCTAATTTTTTCTATATAAATTTTTTTTTTATTATTCCTCTCCTTGAGAGATTCATTATTGTTCTCTTTTTTTAATTTTAGCTTAATATATTATCAGGTTTTTCTTCCACGTGTTGTATTATGTTTAACTTTTTAACTTGGTTTTTTTTTCTATTATGTCGAAAATTTCTGCTGTATGGGGAAGGTTGGATCCATAAAGCATGGCTAACGGTAATTCGCTGACCTAATTCAGCGGCATCTTTAGAAATCATAATAGGTCTCCAGTTTAGCCCAAAGACTTTTTTGTATCTACATTTGTTGTGTCTGGTGAATTCCAATTTCTTCCTGCTTTATCACTGTAGGTTCTAGTACTTCTTCACTTTTATTTTATTTTACTATATATATATATATATGTAGGATATTCCATTTGTAAGAAGTTAGATCATATCACATTTACCGAGGTCGGCAATTCTAATCAAAACAGTATAATCAACCATTACTCTTTTCTAAAGGGGAATGACTTTTTAGACTAAGTTGTCGAAAGTTTTTCTAACCTTTAACCAAACAAATTTAATTATACCATAAGGGTTCTATATTATTACCCAGGCTTTAAAAATTTTTCCCCCAATTGGGTTCATTTGCATCAAGTTCCCAAACAATGAAAAAAAAAAATCTTTAAAATTTATGAAATTTTAATTCTTAATAATTATTTGTTTCCCCAAATTTCTTTTTTCTGTGTTGAATTTTAAAAATTTTTTAAATTTAAATTTAAACTAAAATTTTAAAACCACAAAATAAAAAAAATTAAAATAATTTTTTTGAAATTTTTATTTAAAATATATAAGTTCCTACTTACAATATAATGATTTTAGGTAATATTATTTTTCTGAATAGTCATTTGAAAAATTAAAATAATTTTTATTTGGGAAATGCTTTAAAATTTTAACATAAATTTAAAAAAAAACCTTTTTCACAAAACAAATTTATTGACATTGTATATTCTATGGGTTTGCAAGTGATTATTATACACCAGTTGTCTTTAAATTGTGTTCCACGGAACCCTGGGGTTCCAGAAGCATACCCAGGGGTTCCACGAATCACAATGAAAAACCCGAAAAAGAAACTTACAAATGTGTATGGAAGATGGATTTACTTTCTCTATGAAGTTTATGTGCCCAGAAGAATTTAAGGTTCATCCCTGTCGTTAAGAAACTTAGAATTATTTTTATATATAACTTTATTCTGTAATACATTTTAAACTCTTATCAAAATATAACAAAAAATAATAAAATGTTTTATATATATATATATATATATATATATATGTTACCTACTTGATTGTGAATATTTTATTGTGTGTGTGTTTATTATCCCGGGTTAAATGAAAAAATTTTACAATCGTTAGTACAATGTCTTGAAAAACTAAATAGTTTTCTAATGGAAAAAGTGCCATTTTGAATTTGTGGAAAAACCACCTACAATAAAGAGAGAAAACAAATTATCGACATATCAACATATTCAATGTAAAACTTAAATTTAAGCAAGAACAGCTCCTTAACTTTATGTTTCAAATTTTTTTATACCAATACACAGTATTTCTCTAAGCATTTTAATGCCATTCATAATTGATATAAGGGAAAAGTACTTCTCAATGTGAGTGGCTACAAAAACAATGTTTTGAGACAAATTAACTCGGAATATGTAATGCGATTGCAATTAATTTTAATAGACCTAGACTTCGATAGTTTAGACAAAAAGAAAAAAAAAAGCAATTACGTATCTGGAGTTACTAAACATAATGCATGGATCACATATTAATTTTTTTAATGAGTACATTATATTAAAAGTAGATTAAAAATTTTTAATAATAAATGCAACACTTTTTTTATTGCCTTTACATTAAAGTACCTATAACATGTTGATCTACTTTAAATATTATTTTTTGATATATTGTTCTAAGTGTGTTTGTGGAATAGGGTTTCACGAAAATACTTTCTAGTTCTAGGGGTTCGGGAGTTGAAAAAGTTTGAAGACCACTGTTCTACACTAAAGTAAGTTCACAAGGCTCTAAAGCCGACAACTTCTCAATGACCAAATCAACTCTATTTATTTCTTAAACAATGTAGTGCGGTTACACCCAAAAGGCGTGTGGTTAATACGTCGTGTCAAGATGTTATCTGACTTTCAAACCGCACTCAACACCTTTGTCCTTTTTGGTCAATGACCTCGTACTTCCCCTGGTAGGGGGAATGTCCATTTGCAGGGGTTGCCAAGCGAATGACCTTGTGAAGGACTTCGGAAAAACATTACAATCTCCGTGGACCGCATATAGCAAACATTTATCGGAGTGAAAATTAAAAACAGAATGAATTATTTTCATTGTTTTCATTATTTTTCATGCCTACAAACATACATAATATAATAATAATGTATGATCAAATAATGCTTACTTTATTTAATTAGGGAAATATTTTTTTTTCAACTCTTTTCCTTATTTTTTTCAAATCGATCTCAATGCGTGCGTTTGCACATCGTAATTGATGTTGCAGGTTTTCGTTCGTTAATTTGAGCGCGATTTATGTTCGATGAATTTCATTTTCGACACAAATGATTTGCAGGTGCAAGTAGAGACCCCAAAGTACTCACAATATTTTGTGCTAGATCTCTCAAACTGGAAAAATTTGATTTGCTGTAATGCAATGATGCCCATTTTTAAGAATTCATAAAACAGAATTAATGTGATAAAATAGAAACAGTCATGGGATTTATTTAACATACTACACTAAAAAAAAAAAATGCAAATAATCATATTTTGTAAAGTTTTAATGAATCTCGTGGGCCGATGATTGACCGATCCTGGTTCATTAGAACCCCACTTTAGTGTGAAGAAAAATATTGTAAACATCAACTTTTTTTTGAGACTTAAAGTATATTTATTATTTTTAAATTTTGAACAAATCCAAGTTTAACATAGGATTATTTTTTAGTATTTAATAATAATTTTAGACTCAATTTCAATCTTTACTTTCACTGCTGCCACCGTAAATAAATGAAGGAAGCATCAAAAAACATAAATTTTCAACATCATTAGGGGGGTGGAATAAGGTAATTTCAGGCAGACCACATCACCGCGCTTTTTCGCCACCTCAAGGGATTTAAGGCTTGGGGATTTCGCGATTTAAGTTCGGCTATTGTGTTTTTGGTTTTTTTAAAAACGATCAGTTATTTTCGTAGAAAAAAAAGTGTCGCTTTTGATCGATCCGGTTCGGCAGAGGAAGGATAGGGCCCCACGAAATTGGGATTTTCTTTAGGGGAAAACGGTAGTCATGTTGGGCGAAACCAAACAACTGTAATGCGGATATGTGACCGTTGGATGCGGAGGTACGACAGACCGATGTGATCGCATCCACCTCAGTGCACCACTTCACGTGAGGACAGGCAAATTGTGCGCATGGCAGTGACAGGATCGCTCAGTCACATCACGAACCATAGAACAGCTCATTGAGTCTGTAACGCATCCTTCAGTGTCTGCGCGTACCATTCGACGCCGTTTACAGCAGAGTGGTCTGTCCGCAAGACGTCCGTTGCTTGGTCTACCCTTGACGCAGAACCTCAGATGTCTCCGCCGCCAATGGTGCGATAAAAGAAGGATGTGGGCGACAGAATGGAATGACGTTGTCTTTACTGAAGTGTCACGCATCTGTCTGCAACACCACGATGGTCGGATTCGAGTCTGGAGACACCGTGGAGAGAGGATGCTGAACAGCTGCGTTATGCACCCCACACTGCTCCTGCACTGGGTATTATGGTATGGGGCGGTATTGGATATCATTCTCGCACTCCTCTAGTACGCATTGCCGGTACTTCAAACAGCCAGCGCTACATCTCCGAGGTGTTGGAGCCAGTTGTCCTTCCTTATCTTCAGGGCTTGGCCACAGCCATATTTTAACAGGATAATACGCGAACACACGTGGCACGCATTGCTCAAAGTTTCTTCGTCAATCTCCAGATTGAATTGCTTCCCTGGCCAGCTCGCTCTCCGGATCTTTCCCAATAGAAAACATGTGGTCCATGGTTTCACTTGATTGACCACATTACACCCCAGCTGCCACACTAGATCAACTTTGGCACGTGTGGAAGCTGCTGTTCTACTGTACCCCAGAACACATCCAAAGTCCTTTGAATCCATGCCGAGGCGTGTGGCAGCGGTGATCTCCAACAATGGCGGCTACTCTGACTACTGATTCTGGAAGAAACCACACTTCACAGGTCTATAAATTTAATCGTTTGATACTTGGTCAACATGTTATCTACAAAATAAATTTTTTGTGCTATCTCTTGTCTTTCTTGGTGTTGCATTTACGGTGGCCAGCAGAGTAAGTTGAACATTTTTGTAATTTAAACAAAAGGATCAAAATGAAAATATATTATTTTATCAAATAATTGATGAATTAAAATGAAGTTAAAGAATTTTGGTATTATTTGCTTCAAAAATTTAGAAGTGTTAGAGAAAAATAATGGGCTTTTTTACGCTTGGTTGCTTTAAAATTTTCTATTTAAAAGTTTATTTTAAAACTTTACAAAAATTTTACGAGTGCCAATTTATGTACTAAAGTTTTATTCACGTGGCACTCGTGCTTCTTAGGAAAATAAATTACTTGATTAAAAATATTAGGCTAATAAAATATTATTTTATGGAACTATTTTTCTTCTCGCTGTTTTTTTTTTCCCCATAAAAATTAGTCTTCGCTCAAATAACTTTTTTCTTTCAGATACGAACAATTTATATATATAAGCAACAATTAAATGAAAGACGATTAGCGAAAGGTACTGCATAATAATTGTCACAATTATCTGTAATAAATTATACCTTCATAAACCATCTAAGTTTAGGAAAAGAGGAAAGAATCATCCAGAGATTTGTACGCACACAAAAAGTATTTCGTAAATTTCATACAACAATTCATTTATTTTACCATCGCAAAAAATTTTTTTTTCCCGAAGAAAATTCATTTATACTATACCGTAATTTGATTAATTATGCTGCTTGTGTATGGTTACATCGCTTCTAATTAAAGAACACGTAGTTATGCATTTTTATATGGAAGAAATTCTAGTAATTTGGAGATGAATAGTTTAACTATGTGTAATAATTCATATAAAGATGGTTAATTTTCAAAAGAATTTTTAAGAAACAGTAAATAAAATTACAGCATTTTTTATAAAAAACTAGATGAAATTAAACACTAAAAAATTAAAAAAAAACTACTCCTAATTTTTATTTTGTGTGTCAAATAGTTTCTGGAATTTTCAAAAATTTTGTTAATGCTTTTTTAATTTGTGTGTGGGATCTTTCAGCGTAGAAGACTTTGCTTTCTCTATGTGTATTATTCTTTTCAATTAGAAATATTTTGATTGTACTTGAAACTTGTTTTATGAATTTTACTTTTCCCGAAATTCGAATTATTACAGATTTGGAAGCTTAACTTCTACAGCGTAAGCTGCTGTCTTATGATACCTTTTTTACTAAGAGGAATGCGTCCAAGTTTTCAAATTGTGGTGTACTAATATATGCATTTACATTTTCAGTTCTGATTTTTCAAAGAATCAACATTAGTACACTGTTCATCTTGCGGACAAGACAGTTGTTTACCACAAACTGTCAGTACGTATAAATATAAGTAAAATTTATCTGACTTTAAGAGAAGCGATCAATCAAGAAAAACGAGTTCAAGAGATGTAAAAGAAAAATAAGGATAGGCCATACTATCTATATATACAACAGTCTCCTACAAATAATTTGATTTATTCTGACTGCATTTGATTTGACGTCAATTCAAATGTCAAATTCTATTTATCGAAATATTTGAAAGGAAATCTAGACCTACTTCATGTATGTAAATTAGACTGATTTCCATTATCAATATCAGTTTGCTATTCTAAAATTAGATGTTATTTTCTGATGAGTCAGATGTGCAGGAATTTTCTGCACGTGCGATTGGCGATAACCGTCCAAGTGAAAATAGATATGATAACAGATATAATATTCCAACTGTAAAAAAATCTTTAAAACCAGATGATACAGGGGAATGTCTATGTCTTGCACTGATGATATTGATTTGTTGTCACCAAAAACCATCAATTCATAGATGAAGTTATGACTTGTTGATAAAGACTTTGCTTTCCCTATCAGTCAAGTACAAAATTGACTGACTCCAGTACTGTGACATAAGGTGCCGACATTATACGAAATGTTTTGACATACTTTACGAAAGCTTTGTATGCAAAACTTTCTTATCAGAGTGTCAAGTTTGGTACATACGTTAGATGTTATATAAAGGTTTTTCTTTATTTTTTTCTAAGACACTATAATGTTCAGAGAAAGTAAATCTTAAAAATAATTTCAATGCTGAAATTATTGGAACTTGTTATTAAAATCTGAATTTTTTTTACTAAGATTCAATATTTTTAAAAATTTTCTATAATGAAATTCTTGCAATCTTATTAAAAAAAGTTAGAGAGGTATTTGTGTTATTTCTCTCACCCCACCTATTACTAAGTAAACACACAACTCTTTTTTTTTTAATGGTAGATACGCTCCTTAAAAACCGTGCAAAAAAATCGTGTACAAAATACACACAACCTATGGTAATTTGGGGATCCATAATTCCATAATTAAAAAAAAATCGAGTAAGATGAAAAAACTTTAAATATTTTTCTAAAAACGTGCAAAAAAAGTAATAATTCAGCATATATAAGTATATACAACATATAAAATTCAAATTTCAATTAGGAATAAGACTACAACCAATTATTCATCGCTACTTGATAACAAAAATGCTATTGTCAGTAGATGTGTCAGGTATGTCCAGCACACTGTCGGTGTTGATTAAAATGAAGAATTTCATTCTTATGAACAGCCTATTTTGGCTTTTGTTTGTTGTTAAATGTCTGTTATTATCGGCTGCTTTTTATGGTTTCTGAAGTTTCATATAACTCTCGATATCCTGCTGCACAAATTTATGATTACGTTGACATACTTATAGCAAATTTCAAGCATTCGCAAATTAAATCAACTGTTAATAGTTGTCTTCGTCATTATCGATTTCTCTATCATCATATCAAATCGTTTCCATTCAAAAGGCACATATCTCCAAATTATTTTTAAAATTCGTGCTAGGAAAAATAAGTTCGTGTAAAAAGAAGTTAGTTTAATTTGTGTAGCGTGTTATTTCAAAGTCGTGTAAAAAAGAGTTGAATGTATTATCGTCCAAGCAGACGTTATAGCCCGGAGAACCGCCTGGATCTGACGTAGAAGTCGGATGGCAGTACATTTCGAAATTGACGAGAAACACTTGATACATTATGACGTGCCATTTTGGATGATGATTTTTTAATTTTTTAGATATGCTCCTTCTCCTTGTAAATGTTCGTACCTAAAAATGCAGGGTGTACGGGCTTAAAATATCCAAAAAAGGGGCTTATTATTACTGAACTACCCATCATAATGTAACAAACTGTTCATCCATGGATTGGAATATCCTCCAAGATTTTTTAGGTCTAATCCAATCGGCCACACGTGCACGCATTTTATTCGCAATCACAGACAATATATTTTTTTACACTGACTTCATTGGTACAGATGTGGACGCCACGGTAAAAGACAGTGTGTTCTTTGATAATGGAATTCAATTAGCGTGTACAGCGGCGTGTTCGAACAGAATGGAATGTCGATCTCCGACATACAAATCTATCCACCAATAGGAAATAACTTTGAAGGAGACGGGTACTTTGGTATCTAAGACTAGCAAGTATCTTTAAGCTTTCGTAATAGAAGACACTGTTGATCGTGTGCTTGATTCATTTTGTAGGAGTCCTGATAAGTATATTAGGGAAACCAGTAACGACATTCAGTCCATTCTGTTTGAACAAGTCTCTGTACAAGCGTGACTGATTTAAATTCTCTAAGCCAATGTACGCACTGCACCTTTTTTTGGCATCCACATCTTTACTAATGAAGTTAGTGTAACAAGATTATCGTCTGTGATTTTCAAATAATGCGCGCACGTGCGACCGATCGGACGAGACAGAAAATATGGTGAAATTGTCGAATCGGCATCTGGTCCGTCAAATTTTGAAAAATCACTAAGTTGGCACGTTTTTGCATGTTGTGTTTGGAAATAGAAACCCTAGGATTTGGTGATTTTGACACTTTATCAATTTGGTGAGAAAAAACGGTGAGATAAGTGGCCGGTACGACAATTCAACCGAAAAGATCTAGGAGAGTTTTCCAATTCATGGATGAATAGTTTACAACATTCTGATGGGTTTCCTAATAAAAAGCCATTACTTTTGAATACTTTAAGCCCGGAAACCCTGTATGTATTTAACATTAGCTGTTAATTATCTGTTGAAAACTCGACCTTTTATTTTTCCTTTTCTCTGTAACCCCTTTACATGGACGTTAAAAACATGACGTAGCAAACGTCTTCAGTTTTACGCGCTGTGAAATTTAACGATATACTCATAACATATTCTGACGTTATCTTCAACGTAACGTGACAAGATTGAGTTAGACGAGTATTTTCTTCTAAGTGGAAGTTTTTCCCTCATGTTTGAGAACATTGAACTGTAGTTGGGGATGACTGATCTTTAAACTTTTGTGATATACAAATCTTCCTTATATTTATACGAGTGTCGAGATAAAAGTATCATCGGTTTTTGTGATTATTAAAAAAAGTATTGCTCTAGGTGAAAGAAAACCGATATATACAAGACATTATAAATAAATTTAAACTCGAGCTTTATTTTCAAATTGTTATTTAGAAAGAACTTTAACAACAAAAGATCAATGATATTAATTTTTCAAAGTTGTTTAATAAATACAGGATGTCCATGCTTAAAGTATCCAAAAATTATGGCTTATTAATACGGCACTACAATCAGAATGTAATAAGCTGTTCATCCGTGGATTGGAAACCCCTCCTAGAATTTTTGGGTTTAGTCTGATCGGCTGCACGTGCGAGCTTTATTTGGCAATCGCAGAGGATATACTTGTTACACTGACTTTATAAGTCAAGATGAGGACTCCAAAACAAAATGTGCAGCCTTTGTTTAGCCGAATTTAAATCTGTCACACGTGTACAGCAACGCGTTCGAACAAAATGGAATGTCCATCCTCCGACATCAGAATCTTTCCACCAATGGGAAAAAACTTTAAATAAGAAGTAAACTTTGGTATCTCAGAATGGGGCAAGTATCCTGAAGTTTTCGTGATGTAAAACACTGTTGATCGTGTGCATGATTCATTTTGTAGGAGTCCTGATAAGTCTATTATTCAAGCCAGTAAAGACACTATTCCGTTCGAACATGTCGCTGTAAAAACGTGACTGATTTAAATTCCGTTAATAAAAGTGCACACTGCACCTTTTGATGTGGCATCTTCATATTTAAAAAATAAAGTTGGTGTAAAAAGAAATCATCTGTGATTCCCAAAAATAATACCCCACGTACGGCCGTTTCTGACTAAAACCCAGAATATCTGGGAGGGGGTTTTCCCAAACCAAGGGAACAGTTATTACATTCTGATGGGAAATTCCATAATAATAACCCAAAATAATTTTTTGGAATTCTTTTATCTTGGAACCTTATTTAAAAGAAAAAACAATTTAAAATTAAATTTCCAAATATTTTTTATTATTTTTTTTTCCCAAAGGTAAAATTTCCCTTTTAAAGGAACCCTGAGTAAGGTATGTTTTTGTTATATTTTACAAAGAAATAAAATATTATCCCAAGATTTTTCCTTTGCATATTCGTAGGTTTAATCCTCCAGGAGCCCACAGAAGTTTACAGGGGGTCCATAAGAAAATAATATGATTAAAGAAATCCATGAAGAAATTATAATAACAAATACTTTAATAATAATAAACAACCTAATGTGTCTTATTAAAATACAGAAATTCCTGGTTTGAAAGTACTTGCATTTTCTGGGACCACAATTAATTTAAAAACTCATCTTTACAGAAATTTTTGAAAAAGAAACCACGATTTTTTTGGTCATGAAAAAACACTTGGGGGGAAAAACAGTCAGGGGGTAGTCATTTTATTTTTAAAGAAGTATTTTATTTCTTAGGGGTGAAATTTACTGTTTTTATTATTGAAAGTTTATGTTGTATTCCCATAAGTACCATGTGCTGAGATAAGCGGTTAAGCAGCTAATCTCCCTTGGAAAGATAAAATGACGAATATACATGTTCTGTCAATCTTTTTACATTTTGACTTTTATATTAAAAATAACTTTCTTCCAAAATTTGTAATTTGCATTTTATAATCTATATTGCAATTGCTTAATGGATATGCCCTCTACAATATTTTCAATTCCTTTCCCGTAAGGAAATAGTATATTCTGTACTGTTTTTAATTAGAAGGGACCCAGATATAGTATCAATATTTTTAAGAGAATATTTCCAATGGTTCATTTAGAAATTCCAAATTCATAACATTTAAATTTTGGAAAAATTCGAAAAAAAATTCCGAAATTCCCAAAAATTTTAAAAGAAATAAAAAACAAAAAATTTCATTTTCGAGGCAGGAAGGTCTTCCAGAAAATGCTTATGAAAGTACTAAGTATACATTTTTTTAATGCTACATTCAGAAAAATCTCCATTGTTTGTTTACTGTATTTATTTTAAAGGAAATAAAGAGCAAAAATATTTTATGACTCACATTTTGTATCATTAATCATTGTATGAATTTGAAGATTACGTTTGTTTTAACATTAAGGAAATGTATACTTAATTTGAGCAAGCAGTTCCGAATTAAAGAAATGCATGTTTAAAAACATTAAATATTCTCCATTTTGTTATAGACAATGTGACCCAGTAGTTTTTTAGACCTTTTATTCAGTTTAAAATAATTCGATTGGGAAATAAATAACCTTCTCCTGTTAGTGGACACCATCCTTAACGTTACCAAATTTAATCATCTGTTTTACATTGTTAATAAGCCCTGATGCTCACTTAAATAATTAAATTACAGCTTGATAGATGATATTAACTTTATCCTTACATAATGTTCAATCCCACTCTTTTCCTTCTAATGCATATCAAATAAGTCACTTCCTGCAGTTAAAGTATGGTAACTCAATATCTCCCTTTCCGCAAATGCAAATATGACTCAAGAACTGTCCATTAGCGGAAATCGTTTCCATAGGAATGACTTGCTAAGAATTAGGGACTTTGGGCGAACTCTTTTTGGTTCTTTACAAGAAAGAAAAAACTTCTGAAAGTAGGCTAAGATGTGCTAACTGTTCATTTCTTTTGCACTGGATTCTTTAATATTGTTACTCAATGGAAGGCCCTTAGAGTCATTTATGAGAGATTCACAGCCTATTTTAAATACTGGGTCTTTTTTGATCATTTATATGAATAATTTCATTCAGGGTAATTATAAGTTTTATATCTTTTCAATTTTTTTTTTTTAAAAAAATTGACTAAGGTATTCGACAACGTTCGGAACCGCGATTTTGCTAAAGCGTTCAAACAAATATTTTTTTTCATGTTTAGTGTCACTTAGATTAGAATAAAGTATAAAAGGGAAAAAAATATTTTTAAAAATAAAAAAAATTTTTTGGATGCCAATTGAAAAAAAATGAACATAGTTAAAAAATTTTTTAAAACATTCCCTTTTAGGAAAATGTCTATAATGTTATATTTTTTTTTTTAAAAGGGAACCCCTGTAAAAAAAAACCTGAACTAAAATTTTTTTTCCCCCTTGAATTTGGGTTTATCCAAAATTTTTTAAAGCGTCAGAATGGAGAAATTTCAAGAAAAAAAAAAATTTTTTATTTCAGTTGGTAGTAACTCGTAATTTCCAAAAAATTTTAGTTCAGCCCCCTGGAGAAATCTTTACTTTTTTAAGCAAATATTTTAATATAGGATTTTTTCATAAAAAAAATTTTAAAAATAATTCAATTAATTTTTGCCCAAAATTTACATTTAAATAATTTTTTATTTTCAAAACAATTTTATGCGAGTATTCTAATCTAAGTGACATTAAATAGTAAAAGAAATATTCGTTTCGTTTTTGGAAAATCACGGTTTCGAACGAGTCGGATATCTTAATTAATGCAATAAAACACTTTTGATTTATTAAAATTTATAGAAAATTTAGAAACCAAAAGCTAATAATAAATTTGTTCTAAAATGCTTTTAAATAAATTCCCTTTTTTTAATGTGTTTTCCTTTTTCTTTACTATGCAAGTTTTTATATGTACTTTTGCAGTTAATTTTAAGATATATGTCTTTCTAGATCAATGTTGCCTTTTGAAAGGGCGTTGTTCTTATTTTTATCAGCCGTTTTACTCTTCTGATCTCATATTTAAAGTACCTAAAAATTACGAATTACTTTAAATTTATTTGGTTGATATAAGTTTTTGCTTATTTTCTCTCTTACATAAAAGTTTTCTTATGCAAGAGATAACCCCACTGTTACTATATTGCATACACATGTCACTGTTATACTATATTACTATACTGCTAACCAATACATAGCCTATCCACTCTGTCATCAGTATGTCTTTCCAGATGCTTACATCAGAGTCATTCCAATAGTCTCTGCATGGAAAAGATGCATTTTAAATAAAAGTTCTCGAAAAGTTTTTAATAATATCACTCTTATACTCAAATTATTGATTCTAACAACAGAATCAGAATTGATCTCATTCTATTTAGAAGCAAAATTAAATTTTGTACTGTGTGGGCTGATTTTAATTAAAATTTGGAATTTTTTTTATTTCTTTAAGGAGGGTTAAAGTAGTAAATAAATTAATAAAAGAAAGTATCTATGTATTTAGATATATATTTAACAATAGATAGATATAAATACATATATTTCGATAAAAAATATTTAACAAAAAACTCTTAAATCCTCATAAGCCTTCTTTATCAGATGCTTTCATTCGATGTATTGTGTATACACAGCATCTATACTTCCCAAGATTATTTGATTCTTAGAATATTTGGAAGATGATTGAGGTATAAATGCTTCAGAAAAGTAGTAAGAATTTAGCATGAGAGTTGGGCTAAAGAAAAAATAAAATTTTAAATGTAAATTGAAATATTTATTTGCATGCATAAAACATGTAATTATTCAATTATATATACAGGGTGTATCAGTACAGAGGTTAGAAAATAAGCTTCAGTCACTGCATATCTAGACAGATAGAGTACATCTAATAGATAAAGTACTTCTAGACAATGGGAAATCACATAAGAATGCATGGACGGATTTATTTATCTTTATTTTAATATATTATTCAGAAAAACTTACGTTTCTATAAATATTGATTCTTTTTGCGTCCCACCTAAAGTTAAACTTTGTTTTGACCAGGTTAGCCTTTAGTTTTACACTCATGGTTTACGCGATAGATGGATCTACGTAAGCCCAAACATCCGATGACAGTGCATGCGCACATGCGCTTTTGCTGCCGCTCTCGTTTGGAACTTCATTTCACCTGCCGACAAAGTGGTAATAAAATAGAACGTTACAGGAACGCTAAGTTCGCTGATATGCATCTGGCATAATTATGGACGAACCGCAGAGTGGTTGTACGCTCAACGTTACCCCAGGAGGAAAGCTCCCAGCCACGCCTTCTTTGCCCGCTTGCACCAGAGATTGTCCGATAGCGGATCCTTCATCGTGGACGCACAGGAAAATGAGCAAAAAGAAAGAACGTCAAACTACAAGGAGACTGTTTTGGATCTGGTATTGAACAATCAGGGTACCAGCTTAAGGGATATCGTCACTCATCTCGGGATTTCTCCCATATGACCGTCTGGCGGATCCTTCATACTAAAAATATGTATTCCTATCATTCTGGCATTCACCCTTATTATGCCTTTAATGTTCTGCTTTCTAAATCAGTGATCCGCAACTTTTTTTATCGCTGCGGACCGGTCAACGTTTGTTAATTTTACCGCGGCCCTCTGAGGAGGAGGATTTTGATTGTTTATATTTTAGACTGTTTTGATTTAATAATTTTAATTTAATTGTACTTAATCGTGACTTCTGAATAAGATATAGCTACACCAAAAAGAATATTAAGTGATTTAACAAGAATTATTAAGTGATTTTCATAAAAAGTAGCCCAAACTTAAGAAAAATATACCACACTAAATAAAAGAGAAATAATTTAATGTTTCTTGTGCGGACCGGTAGTATTTGATCCACGGACCGATACCGGTTGGTTGCGGAACACTGTTCTAAATAACTACTAAGTAAGGATAATAAACATATTTTATCCTCTTTTTCGTGTCCTGTCTTTCTTTTGTTTTGTATCATCACTCCCACACCAACAAAGCGTTTTCTACCATGCATTCCTAAGTGATTTCCCATTGTTTCTGATTTCTCTATATCTTATGAAAGCTTATAACCACTGTATTCATACACCATATACATACATAGCTCCTCAGGTTTGGTTATTGGTACACATAGAACTCCTCAAGTCTTGGATCCTTCTCATTTACACCTTAGCTCCTAAGTCTAAGAGTTTATTTTGGTACTACAGTGTCTAACTTATTTTTGACCCCTTCAGTCTGGTTGTACTTCTACTTCTGCTTTGCTTATTTAGAATAATTAAGTTATTTAATATTTAACATTATTATTGATTATATACATAAATATCTTCTAAAACACTAAATTGTTTATCCACCAGTCCAATTTGCAACAGCATGGAGCATTCATAGTTATCCTGAAAAGTTAGAAAGTGTCTATGAAATCAATTATAATCTTCAAAAATTAAAAATTTGTTTGTAGCATTTTTCAATGAGTTTTACATACTGCTCTAGACCCATGTGTATGCCATATAGTAAAACTATTTAGAAATGGACGTACACAGATTGTATTTTTTTATGTAATAGGCTGAGTGTGTTGGTTATGGAAGTTTATTTTGAAAGATATGCCATGAACAATAAATAGTAAGAAAACATATTTTACATTGCTTTTATTTTTTTGGATTACACTGAAGAAAACCATTTTTTTCATCCTTTCTAACAGCAAAGCAATAAGCTCTTCATCATTGAGAACAACTGCATTAATGCTGTTTTAACTATGCTTTCCAAAACTAACTATACATTTCCAGAATCCAATCAAAGTTATATCACAAATAAATACAAAAAATTACATGGAAATATTCTACATAAATGAAAATCAAACACAGATGAACTGATATATATATATATATATATATATCATGTGTAAAGACAAATATATGAGTAGGTTAAAATCATAGTAATTATTTAGGAATAGCACACAGTAAAACATTTTATAAACAGTGCCACAACGATAGATGGTAAATTTTAGAACATTTACATGAAACTATTCAAATGAAATACGTGAAAACATATATACTCTGGAGACGATAAAAATATAGGAAACTATGTGACATCAGAATTAAATAAGAAATATTTTAAAACTCTACGTTATCTATAAATGTAAAACGTTATTATAAATTCTGAATTAAAGCTGTCTTTACTCAATGTCAAATAATGAAAGCCGACACATGTTATCCTTTAAAAAATTAAATAAGGATTCTAATATTGCAATCATGTTCATTAATCATTAATTTGTAAAGGTTATATGATGAACTAGTCATTTGAAAGTTTTTTGATGGCTGAGGAAAACAGAATTCGTATTTTTGAATAATAAATAGATTAAAGAAATAACATAATCAAAATTTTAGACAAGTTTCAATTTAACGAGCAGCAATCCCACTATTTCAAAAAAGATAAAACACAAAAACTAAACCAATTATTTTAACTTAACAGTCCTACTATATGAGTCAGAAAAATATACTTTATGCTTTATTTCTATTTAAATTTATCAGTTGTTTCACGTAAAAATTATACATGTAAATTAAGCTTTAACATTAAAAAAGCTAAATATTGAATATATCGGTTTAATTACAATTATTTTTGTGGATGCAATATAATAAATGTGTGCTGTTTATGCTATCATGTGAACCTATTTGGGGCATTCTACCTGGAAATTTTCGAGTCTTGGTTTGTTTAACATTAAGCGAAGATAGCTTTAATATCTAAATGAGCTTCTAATATATACTGTACTTACACAATTATCTAAAAGAAAATCATATTAAACTAAAATTTAAAAATGCACCATGTTAACAAAGTTACGATAATGAACAGTTCATACAATTAGAGAAAATGCAATAAATATCAAAAGATACAAAATTTCCAGAATTTGGTTCTTTTTAACAGTGTTTGTTATCAATAAATTAAATGCATCATAATTTTCTCAGTTTGAAATGTAATCCTTAGCAGAATAGAAAGCAGCATTTCTCAAAATTACAGGAAAATTTGTTTTTAAATTAATAAAGTAAATATTCATAGATAAAATCTTGATTTATTCCTAGCAATAAGACAAATAATTTATAAAACATTTAGTTTATTACAATCTTAACTTATTTCTGAAATAAAAAAAAATCAATTTACTAGGGAATCGTGTTTCTACTTTTATAAAATATAAATAACTATTAGAACGATTAGCTTTAAAATATAATTCAGAATACAACGTAAATACAATGTTAGATTACATTTTGTTCATTGAGTGTGAAAAAAAGCTTTCTGTTAATTTTAAACCAAATGATTATTTTATTGCTATTCTTCGTTTTAAAAATGATGCATTGCTAATAAATTGTAGTTATTTATTCTGTTAAATAAATAATTCTAACAAAAAAAAACTTTATATATGCTAATTATTCTATAAATGATTATTTTTAACTATTTTAATTTATTTAATATAATTAAGTATTGAAATTTTTAAATCGCAGAACTAATATATTTTCACTACCTAAAAGTTTTAATTGATAATTTAAATTCTATATTGATGCAACAAATTTTAGACATAAATCAGAACTGAGGAAAAATTTAAGCTGTTCTAGGAAGTATGCTATACTCTGACTTTTCCTCTCATCAGCTGGATATGATTTTTTAAAGAAAATATCACTCTGGTTCTTAACTGAAATTCTTTGGCTATAGTGTATTCTGAAACTTAATCCTGATAAAAAATTATTTTGTGAAATACATAACATAATGATGTTAAAGTTCTTAGTTGAATTTTTGGAATGCATATAGTTCATACCCATTGAAACGAAGAAGAAATTAATTACTGCATTAAAAGAATAAATAATGATGGTACTTACGTAATATCGCAACAATTCCAACGTTAAAAATAATTCGCCAAGTTCCCAACCCCGATTTTGCATGTGTTGTACGCGTTGAATTGGCAACCATGTACTTCGTTTCATATAATATCAGCAATACGGTTGCGATAATATGCAAGTATCAAGAAAACAATTAACAATCTTTTTGGGGAAATCAAATTATTTTCTATTTTTCTTTTCGTCTTACTACACAAAACTACATATTTTACACAAATAATTCATTTAACTAAAACATTATTGAGTTCCGACCTATAAACTAAAGTATTTAACTTTTGTTAGAATTTATTATTAACATGCACTTAAAGATTAGCATACATTAAACATATAATAGGATTTACACTCATTGGCAAAAATGTCACGCATTCCTAGGAAACCTAATTGAAATTTGACAGCAAAGTCTTTTTTTCATATAGGCAACTACATCTATTGAAGATATGTAAATTACCATAGTTTGTGCATTGACGTATATCACATAAATATGTTGCAACAGCAATTCTCTCTCTCTCAGCAGAGTATATAATAATAGCATTATACGCATTACTCGTTTACTTAAGATGTGAAAGAAAACCACTGATATATAATTGTTCCAAACAGTTTTATCATACGTCTTTAACGAAGTTTAACAATGTAGAATTCGGGAAACTAGCAAATTAATAACATAAATGTGTTAGTTATCTGGGTCACGTTTTGAATCGTTAAAGAAAAGTATGAAACCAATAGTTAAAACAGAAACCTTATACATTTTCTATGGAATTAACCAGTGATTATGTAAATGACTCGCATATAAATCTATTTTGCATTTATCTTGTTTATTAATATTATTCTTTGAGCCACAAAGTATTCCAATAAGATGCTCCTCCAGAACAACACATTATTATTTACCAACTTGTATGCTGTATTTACGGAATCGTGCGTATTCAGTATCCACGAAAATAAAAGAACAACTTTATGATCACGATGAGCAATTGTTTGAAAGATGACAATAGCTGATATTTATTATGCAGTTTTGAAAATGCTATATTTGCATAAATAAAAAGTTTACAGGCTTTACCGTGTTGATCTTCAGCACATATTGCACCAGATGTAATTTCGGCAACATTGATTGGTTAGAATTTCAAGTAGGTTGAAAACAAATGACAAATCAATTCAATAAATTTCCATTTCTCTCATTAATATTGAGAACTTTTAAATGGATATTTCTTTCCTTATGATTACTTCATTCTTCTTTCCATTTGTTGTCTGTAACTCAATATTGCAAACACATTTTACTGTAGTCTTTGAAATTGCTACTTTCAATGATCCTGTTCAACGCATACGTTTTATTGCAAATGAGTGATTTTATTCTCAAAGATGATTTTTTATGACAAAAATACATTATATTTTCCGAATCTTTCGTTTCATTTCAGTTTTATTTTCGAAAGATTGTAATACGATATTTTTCATATCACATTATTTAACAGATGTTTCATGAATAAGGACAATTGAAAAACATAAATAGTGCGGAATATAAACATATTATGACAAATACTGTGGTTGAATTCATTCACTCAGTAGATCTAAATATAGTTCTCTTAAATAAAGCATTTTCCTATTTTGTCCTTGTTTGTTTTAACACCGATGTATAATTTATTTTAATAAACATTAACAGAATGAAACATAAAACAATAAATATGCCACCTATAAAAGGAAATCTCGTCACAATGATGTTTTATTTTTCATTTCATTTTATACGAAGATTATATATATTCACTGTATAAGTCACACCTATTTAGTTATCCATTATACGTATTTTTAACTTTAATAATTTCAGCTCAAAATAATTATATCAATAACTTTTTTCTGAAATATTTCTGAAGTTTCAGCACTTGAAAAAACTCTTCAACTTCGAAGATATTTCTTTCCACCAAATATTCACAATTTTGTCTACTCACCAAAATTAAACTCATTTGTGTATAATACAATATATATTACATATAAATCCGAATATGCACAAAGGATGTCTACAGATAAGAATATGAGAATCAAGGATGTTGAAATTTTCGCTGAATTATATAGATGCTCTCCAAAAACACATTAATTATTAAACACCATTGTCTAGAATCAAACCCATTTTAGGTCTAGAGTATCTTTTGTGGAATCATATACTAAGATAATTTCTGTGGGAAATTATTCATGTTTCGTCATACGAAGGAATTCTGTACAAGAAAGGAATATGAATCCAGTAAGATGGGTTTGCTTTCAAGGTAGATGGAATGATGAAAAATAAATATTGGATATGTTTTGATCCTTGGAGAAACTATGCTTTTTGGAAGATGGAAAAAGAACATCGGTTGTCTCACAGAGACTACTTTGGGACCATTTCGTTTTCCATTCATGCTCATATTCGGAAGAGTGCAGGTATGTTGTGGGGTTTTCTAAAGAAGAATATTTCAGACCAGAGCCAGCAGGCTCTTAGCAGCGGGAACTGTCTTTCCGTTTGCTGAAGATCTATCAGTTCCCTGTAAAAAAGAAATCTGGAGTTTCAATAGAGGATAAATACATTAATAAAAATCACTTCATTTGATTAAATTTCATAATTTGTATCAATTATTTAAGATACGAAGTGTAAAGTTAATATATATACACTTATCGGTGGAGGATACGGATGAAGCATTATAGTGAACAATGGGCTGACGGCACGTTGAAGATTACAGAAAGTTTGTGTTTGCGTTTTCTGACTTTGTAACTTTTTTGTGAAGAAATACAGGCCTGAACTTAGTAATTTGATTTTCCTCAAATGCTTAATGTATAACTTATAATAATGTTTATTATGAAAAATATACTTCATAATAAAAATGGTTTCATTATTTGTGTGCATTCAACAGTATGTTACTTTAGAAACAACTTTTACTTCCCATTTGAGTTTAATCTAACTTATAAAAGAGTTTAAATGTTTCTAAATTGATTGAAATTTAAGTTATTTTATAATTTACCATAATCTGAAAGACTAACTTAAGTTATTACAGTGAAAAACTTAAGTTATTACAATGAACAAAATTTAGAAAATTTACGAGAATTTTCTAAGAGGAATTTTTTTTTCAAATATTACGCATATCAATAGAACACCATTTATTGTTTTTGTTTATAATTTTTTATACGAGATTTGTTTCAACTTTTGTACGAGAATTTTGCAAAAGAAGAATTCTTTCTTTTTTTCAAATACTACGCAGAACCATAGAACACCGTTTATTGTTTTTGTTTATAATTTTAATTATTGAAACATTTATTAAAGCGATGCATCTTCTTAAAAAATAAGTTGTACTTTAACACGGGAATAAACACATGATAAATGGCACTTAATACTCAATTTTATAAATGATTTAAATCTGTTTTTAGGAAGTTTAAAAATAAGAAACAGAATTAAGTTTGAAATTATTAAATAAATAGAAATATGTTTCGAAAATTTCTTAGAAAAAAAAGGCATAAAAAACATAAAGGGGAAAATAACACAGATACACTTACAAAGGAATAAGCAGGAATACATTGATTCTATTTTACAAACAAACAATTTATTTAGTAGTACAACATGCAATACAGAAAATTTTCAAATTGTTCTAACTGTTTTCTTATTTGTCATACCTTAGTATACAGCTTATTAACTTTATTATGATTTCTATTTCATAATGGAAAATTTAGAATTGAAATACTTATAAACTTTAAAAAAAGCTTGAGCAGTTTTTATACTTGATTAGACAATAAAGAAAAATATTATGTTAAATTATTAAATATCAAACGAATACCTATATAAACATAAAATTATATTTTGTATCACGTGAAATTTAGAATAACAAAATAATATATTCACTTACTTTGAGATATTTACACCACCTTAAATATACAAATAACTTGTTTACAACATGTATGGATACAAAGCATATGTCCTTAATGATTTATTTTTAATAAATGTATATATTGTCTAATCAGATTTCTAAAACTATAGCCTTACGAATAATGCTTTAAGATAATATTGATAAGTTAAATAAAAGAAATATGCATGTGTTAAATAAAAATTTAGAACAAACTACTATAAATTTTCTGTTCTCATGTATTTCGATCAGAAAATAATTTGAAAAAGCATTAAAGTACATTTTCAAATTTAAGATAAACAATAATCGAGAAGATAATTGTTGTAACAATATCCATAATAGTTGATAACAATATCCAATAAGTATATATAATAAAAAACTTAATAAAACAGAATAAGCTTTAAAGGAACTTTTTTTTAAAAAATCTCGTTCGAAAAAAAGAGACTTTAAATGTTTTCGAAAAGTATTTTTACACTGATGATAAAGTTTTGAATAAAAATAAATGGAATCCGTCTGTATTTATTGGAGTAAGATTTTGAATATTTACATCACCAATCACACCCATATAAACGAAATATAAAATCTGAAATCGGAAGGATGTTAATCTAGAAAATCTCAAAAATGAGTGAAAAGAAAAGTTGCTTCCTTGCACAAACAATCATTCTAAAACATTTAAAAAGTTTGTAAAAATGAGGATTTAACATTGTATTACCAAGCTTAATTAAATACAGTAAAACACATTTAATAGGAAAACGCTTAAGATGAAATATCGGTTAACACGAAATAATACAATGGTTCCCACAAACAACTATGTATTTTCCTGCATTTTTTTTCCTCTTAACACACACACACACAAAATCACTTAACACGAAAAGATTTCCTTTTTGAAAATGAACAAAATATGGAAAAACCCCAGCAATCCTACTGTATCATCGGAAGAATTCGTTGCAGAATGATAATGTGTGTACAGTCCCAATTATGGCATACAAAGACATTTTGGAGTTTGTTCAAAACGCAAAAAATATCATTGATGCAGATTCCGATGACGAATAGGAAATGAATAGTGTATCTCCTGTTCTCATTTCATCTGAAATTAGATCAATTCGATGTTAAAAAAGACAATTCTATGAAAAATATTAGATTATGTTCCAAAAACACGATAAATGTTTTGTTTTTCAAAAACTTGAAATTTTTTGTATTAAATTTCATTAAGTTCTTGAGAGAATATTTTTGTTTTATTGATTTTTTTTAAATGCATGCATATATACATATATATGTAAATGAAATGTACTCTAACAAACTTCAATTCGTTGAATACATGTTTTTTTTACAAATTCTTTTAACACGAAAGATATTTCAGTTCCCTTAGTTTCGTGTTAACCCATTTTCCCTGTATTGCATATCTGTATACTAATTAATTATATAAACAGCATTGCTGTTTAAATCCTTCAGATTCAGTCAAAAAGATAATCATATTCTCAGGACCAATTGTGTTTTATTTATTCCTACAATTTCTAAATAAGTTTAAAATTGTCATTCACAATTATTACAAAGAATTTATAATTTTATGAATAAATTTCGTGAAAAGATATAAATAAAATTTGATAAAAATAAATGTTTTTAAGAAATTCATTGCCCATGATAAAACAATAATTACCTTCACTTAGAAGTATCAGTATTACAATAAACAACATAAGAAAGAATTTGATTTTTACATAAATTAGTATGAATTCTTTGTACAGAGGATAAATTTAATAATGTTTGATACATATAAAATATTTCATTGATATTTATTCAATGAAATTTAAATTAAAATGTGATTTTTTTTTCATTTCAAGAAGAAAACAAATTTAAGTAAAGGTTTCTAAAGCAATTCTTTCTCCGATTTATAACCAAAATTCAACAAATAGGCTTTAAAAATTCATCAGGTACCCGGATTGAAATAAACAAAGAAAAGAAATGCGAGAACTAAAGAGATATTTGTGTAAGCACTATCGTTCGCATTTCTAAGCTCCACCTCTTTCTGGATAGATTTTGACGTCATTTCCTCCTCCTATCCAATTATTACTGCAAATGAAATGTACTTTCCCCGGGCAATTTTCTCAAATATGTCGGAGCGATTAGTTAGGATAAAAAAAGCATTTCGCAACAGGTGCAGGTAATACTGCGCAGTTTGATGCGCAGTGATGTCACTTGAGTGTTCCATGGGAATTTCTTGTGAGCTTTATATAAGGTTTTACCGCATTATGTAAAATTCCCCTTTTTTTAAAGGATGAAAATAGATATGAGCAATTAAAAGGGCAGGGTGAACTGAAAATTTAAACATTAATCCAGGTTATTTAATCTATTTTTTTAGGATTATACAAATATTTACTCTCAACTTTGTTCTCTTACTCTTAACTAAGATTAAAAATAATTTTTTTTTAAAAAAAAAAGCGCCAGAAGACGTTTATGGGTATAGATTGTTTTAAATATATATTTTGGGTTCATATAAATTTTGACTTTATTTTAGAAAATAAGTTTGAATTTCAATTAAATTCATTTAGGAAATCAATAATTATATCTAATGCTATATTAAATTTATTAAAAGTGAAAAATATTTTTCATTCATTTAGAGAAATAATAATATTATATTACACTACTTGTTTTTTAAAATAATATAATTAAATAGCTAATTTTTAGCAAATATTTTTTGTATAAATCGTATACATAATTTCTTTTATTATAATAGAATTTTATGAAAAGCCAGCAATTAAAAATACTTATCACTGGAAATAATTGACAAAGCATATTTAATTAATAAAAATAAAAATTTCAAAAAAAAAAAAATGTCTGCAAAAAGGGAAGTTTTAATTATTTTCTTAAGGGGGTTCACTCATGTAACGGCCTGTTTTTTAAGCAATTTTAGGAAATTTTTTGACGACCATTAAGATGATAGAGCTTTACGTTCTTTATTATTTATTTAAACGTATGTTAAGGGTATGTATGAAAACTTTTAGTCAAAGTATCCAATAAAACGTGAGTTATAGCGCTCTGAACACACCCGCATCGAAAAAAATGGATATTCAATTCCTCCACGATTCCGGTTGATTGGATTATACTGAAATAAAAAAAAATAACGGCGTTTAAATCTATAAGCTTAAATGCACCAAATGACCTATACTCAAATAAAAATATCAAAAACCGGATTTTTGGTTGATTTCCGAGAAAAAGTTTGAATTTCATGGAGTCTTTTGTTATGTTTTTGTTATAAAAAATAGAAATATTTTGAATTTTGCAAGATCGTATTTCATTTGGTGCATATATTTATGCTGAGTCTTCCTTATAAATTTGAAGTCATTCGGTCAAAACGTTCTTGAGATATGATGGAGGAAAGCTTGAAAAACACAGTTTTGAGAAAAACATGTTCAAAGTTTCAAGTCCGATTAAAAACATCAAGTTAGTGCTACGAACAGCTGCTCTTCTAACACCTGCTTTTTTATAACGACTTCGAATTTTAAAAAATCACTTTACTACCGTATTCTAGACATGTTAAGGAAGCAATTTATGAAAAAAATTGTTTTTGGTTTTCTTGAACTTATCCCATGGGTGAACCCCCTTAAAAATATTTATTTGACTTAAATCTATTAGTGCTTTCAATAAATTGTTTTGGGACAATATTTTCGCCCTTCTTTATTCCTTATATGAAAATAGTACATTAAGGAAGTCTAATTAAATAAAAATTAACTACAAATGTAGAATTTTCCAATTTTTTTTTCTTTGGATTCTTTTTTTACTTTGTCTGCTTATTAAAAAAGCTGGAACTTCGATTGCACGAAAAACACATATATAGTGCAACAACAAACTACAATAAAAGCACAGCACACAAAGGGGTGGGGGAGGATTGGGTTACAGGAATCGTGGACACGTGGTGCAAACTTACCTAGAGAGATTTGGTTTGTACCACTTCATTGGGTCTTTTACCTCCATGCTTTGTTATACAGCCGTTGTTTCCATAGTGTCCCATTGGGACGGGGTTTGCATTAAACAAAAGAAAAAAGAACACACCCACGTTGACGCAATACATGAAAACTCAACACACAATGTAACACAAGGCTAATCATGACATACAACACAAATATATGAATATGCATAAAATATAAAGGAGACATGTATTAGTAATTAAACTCACAATATTTACCAAGCTTAATTTAATGGCTTAAATACTACGGAAATAAGCTGTATAAAACCAATATGTATAATTTGAGGATACTTTCAAAAACTATAGTTTAGAAAAGATTTTAATTAATTTCTGAAAGTTTCAGCTTTTCTTGATGATGTAGAATATGATTTATTTTTTTTTATAATACGCAAAAGAAAAAATTTAAAAATTAAAACATTAAAAAAAAATTAAAATTTCCATCCATTTTAAGGAGAAAACCACAACATAAAAAGCATGAATGATAGTAAAATGACATATTTTTGAGTTTCTTGTGTTATTGCATCTAAATTTATTTTAAAAAGATTTTATGGACTTTGATGAATTTTCCTTTAATAATTTATGATTTTTTAAAAAATATTTTGTAATAAATAAATTAAATGATAGGTTAATAATATGTATATTAATATTAAATCAATAAAACATTTCAAAAACGAATTCGGTATTTTTTAATAAATATGATTACGAAATAACTTATTTATTATACTGAAAACTAAATCAAGTTTTAATAATTCATCATGCTAGGATTTTTAACAAATTAATATTATTTTAAAAAAAAAATGTCTTAAATTGGGTAATTAAATTCATTAGATTCTCAGTCCAGTGATTTCATGTAGGTAACTCAAAGAATTATGTTGAATTCATTAACTTTATATGCAGGATTTTCAGAATAATTAAGAAATAATTTTGAAAAACTCTAAGAAATTAGAATTTGAAAATGATATGGAAAAAACGGATATTTTTAAACTTTACTGAAAACAAATTATTTTTCCGACCGGTTTACTATCGTATTTTCATTTTTTTACAGCTGAAATACATGCTTGAAAATTCGGTTTCTTTTAGAAATGTAAATAATGTTGGAGTAACTTTCAATAAGTACATAAATACTCTATATAGTTCATGAACATGATTTCGTTTAAAAACTAAATAAATAACTGTATATGCCCTTACGTAAAATGCAGCTATCAAAGTAAAAGTTTTGGTCGTGGAAGTTCAAGTTATTTATTATTTTAAATTTTTATTTTTTACGCGGAACGAATCAAGTACTATAAAATTCTGAACATAATTGAATCATTACTTTTCTATGTACTGGCAAATTCACTCTCTTCTGAAAGATTTATCAATAGGTGAGTTAGACGAGCTTTATATTCTCCGATAATCCTCAAGGGTATTGGATGATAAATGGTTAGAGACATTCAAGGGAAGTCTAAATCGATGTTCAATTCTTACAGACAGGGAAGGATAAAGAATGCAGATCACTCAAACGTCGAATCATAACTCAAAGAAAGTAAAAAGAATTCTGGAATTGGAAATGGAGATAAAAAATGCGTACGGTAAGAAAAGCTACTCCTTTCACAAATTTCGGCACATCAGACAGAATTTCTATTCTATCTCGATTCTATAATTTGAGTCCAGCTGCCATTACTGACAGGAAATCAAAACTAGAGTCTATCTTTTTTCCCACATCTGGTTTTCTTTATTTCACGAATGTCGCTTCTATTTTTAGTTAGGCATAAATTATGTATGTTTGAGGGAACTTCCACGCTGAAGAAATATGAAGGTTTCGGTGAACTATATTTTTCACTTTCTAGTTTTTCAAAATGTATGAGTTTTTTCTCACTTTCAGGGTTGAACCTAAAAAAAAAAGGCGATGGATGAAAGAAGCTGGTAATGTTCTTTTACCTAAAATTATTATTCTCCAGTGTAAAGTGAAATGTATACGAAGACGATAAAGAAGAGTTGTATGTGTTAAAACTGTCAAAAGTTAAACGCGTTTCTTTTTAAAAGAAAAGAAAAGTTTAAAGTGAACCTAAAGTGGTTAGATTATGAAAGGAACTGACAGATACTTCTAGAAGTTTATTTAGATAAGTGATTCTTAACATTTTGCACATGCTATGACATCCAATGAAGATAAAAATATATTTTTTTCCTTCTTGTATATTTAAAAACACACTTTTCTTGATTTTGAATTAATGTGAAGAAAAGATATACAATTAAACATCGATAAGAAACTTCCCATAAATTAATTCTCATCCAAAAAAACAAACAAACTGCAATCTATTCGTTCTAAATATTTATTCTAAGCAACAAGAAATTAAGAGACAGATAAAAGAAACGTATAATAACCTTCTTTATTTTAAATGATGGGTAGGCTCGAGGTAGCGTGCTCGCATCGTTAGCCCCAGATTGAGGGTTCGATCCCGGTTGGTGTCGATAAATTTTCTGGATGCAAAAATCGTAGGCACGCATGTCGTATGATTATGTGTCATGTGAAAGGATCCTCGAGTATCAGTTTGATTCAGGAACTCTCGGCAAAATTAAATCACCTTAGAGCTTAGCATCCAACGGGAACTTAAGTTAATATTAATTCGAACGTCGAAATTTGATAGCAAGCGCCGCTTCTAAATGGTATCACCGTGAACCGTTCCTCACATTTGTGGAGACTTGCTGTGTATGCTAAGGCTTAGTTGTTAAAATGCAGCACATTAGGAAAAATAATTAAATGATGGTCTTTGTCGTGGAATGAATTTACATCCAAAATATTTTTATTCAGTCTATCTCTAAACGAGAGAACTTGATAGCTTGTGATAAGTCGAATTGAATATTATACACCCTTCATTACAGGATGACAGCTTTTGATGGGTGAAACCGATATTAATAATTCACTTTTAATTTTATTTTGTAATTTAAACGCAATACAGTAGAACGTCGTTTATCCGAGCGTTTATTATCCGGAGCGTTAGATATCCGGACCAGTTTTTTTCTTTTTGTCAACTACATGTACTGTATACGAATATGTTTTCGAACAGTGGAATTTTCAACGGTTGTTTCGTGTAAGGCCAAAAGTGACGGGAAAACCCAAGGTCAGGGATATTAGTAGAATTTCAGATTTAGAAGGCGAAACAGACTTCAATTACGACTACAGGGAGGAGAATACCGATTTTGTCCAATCGATTTCAGGATTTCAAGAATGCAATGAAGATGTAGAAACCTGGATGGCATGCGATGCAGAAGACTGTGTATTTCAAATGCTAAATGATAACGAGATTGTGACTTTCGTGCAAGAAGAATCCGATCATGTCGACGATGAAACGGCTGAAGACGAGGACAACAACAACTACGAAAGTAACAAGGGTTCATAAATGCTGACGCGTTTTTGCGTTAGAGGCAGCTATGCAGTGCTACGTAAAACAATGAAGTGCTGTCCCACTCAATTACTGCTGTTCAAGAGAATCAGAGACCTTGCAGCGAAAAAGAAGTTATTATTTTCCACAATAAAGGTGAAATTGCGACACTTTGCACCTGTTTTGCGTTTTCTTCAAGCATCTTTCCGGCATGTGATGATTTTCAGTATTCGTATAGTGTACGGTTTTATATACTGCATGGATCGCATTCGGTTTTCGGTTATTCGAACAATCACGTATCCAAACGGTGTCCGGTCCAAATTGATTTGGATAAACGACGTTCTACTGTACACTAAACTTTAACTCTCTGTCTGTTCACTTGGAAAAACTTACTCTTTTATATGAAAAAAACCATGAAATATTTTATTGAAACTTAACAATATAAATATTTATTAATTCAAAAACATGGTCACTATTGTTAAAAACAGTGAAACAGTTTCCCTTTTACTTTAATTAACATTTTAAATTACTTATATATTTCGCATCCAATGTAAGTCATAATTGTAGATAAACTATTCCCCTTCAATCAATAGAAAAAGCCATTTTTCTTTATATTCTAAAGAAGAAAACAGTTGTGTATAATCCTTTGTACCATATTATTCTTTCAGTTCCATTTTTCTTCTAAAGAATAATGAATTCAGATTAACGCCAGAATTCTAGTTTTCTTAAAATAAATAAAGCCTGAATCAAGGCCTACCATAAAAAGTTCTTTTACATTACAGTATTTAAGTTTCTTTTCCTCCTAATTTTTATATCGCTAAATTAATGATTGAAATATACACTGGTGTGCAAAACTTAAGCAACAGGGGGATTTATTGCCATAACTTCAAGAAAAATCATCTGACAGACATGAAGTTCTGAAATGAGGGAGAGTATTATGTACTTAAAGGATGACGAAAGCATCGGTGGTGAAAAAGGAATATAACTCATACGGTATTTAATCAAACAAAAACAAGCTTTATTGAACGCATAATATCGTGACTCATGATTGTCTATCCAACAGGAAGAACAACAAGCAGATGTTCCTTAATATGGTATATGCCCTCCCCTTACTACAATGGTTGCTTCTCACCGTCTCCGCATACTCAGAACTAGCTGGTGCAACATTTCTTGAGGTAGGAGTGCCCATTCCTCAATCAACATCTGTTTGAGTTGTTGGTTGCTCTCCGGATGATGTAAGCGTGTGGCAATACGTCTCCCCAAAGCATCCCACACATGTTCGATGGGATTTAAATCTGGGGAGCACGCTGGCCGATCCATTCGAGTGATATCTTCACTTTCCAGCAGCTCCTGAACAGCAAGAGTGCGATGTGGCTGTGCATTGTCATCCATAAAAATGAAGTCTGGGTCAATGGCACCTCGGAGAAGACGCACATGGGGAAGAAGTACCTCCTCACAATAGAGATCCCCGGTTACAGACCCTCTGTCGAAAATGTGAAGCTCAGTTCGCCCGTTCAGCATAATGCCTCCCCAGACAAGAACTCCAGGACCACCGTAAAAGTCTCTTTCCTTGATGTTACTGGGATAAAACCGGGTCCCGATCTCTCTCCAAATCAAAACGCGTTAAGAATCGCTTCTGGTACTGAACAGACTCTCATCCGTAAAGGACATGACTCCATTGATCAGTTGTCCAGTTTTTGTGCTCTCTGGCCCAATGTAAACGGTGGCTTTGGTTGCCAACTTTCAACGGGAGGCAGCGTTCAGGACGGATGGCGAACAGGCTCCCTTTGTGAAGGCGTCTGGCCACCACTTGTCAACCAGTTGCTGTACAGAGTTTCTGAGCAATGGCGCTTGCTGACTGCTGTCGACCTCTTTTCGCCCGCAGGATGATATATCGGTCATCCCCTGCAGATGTCGTCCTCGGGAGGCTACCACCAACCTTTCTAACAGCTGTACCAGTGACTTGGAACGCTTTTCAAGCTCGCGAAACGACACTTTTGTTGATTCCGAACTCTGCAGCTACACTGGTGTCAGTACGCCCCTCCTCCAGCTTTCCGATCATTCTTCCACGTGTGAAGTCGTTCAGGTGATTTCTTCTAGCCATATTTCACGAACTGACTCACTGGCACTTGCAGCGAATATGTTGAATTGCGTCTTCGTCCTTCATTTTATTCTACTGTTGAGCAGCGCGCGCTGATATCACGCGTTTTGCGTACGCTCACATCGCTTCTGACGTTTTGTTCCTGATATTTGCATACGCATGACGTTTCTACTGACTTACGTGTTCACTGTACTGATCTCCAGACCTCCTTTTCTGCAATTTCATGGCTATCTGCTAAATTTTTACATTGTTGCTTAAGTTTTGCACACCAGTGTATATATATTAGTTTACACACACACACACACACACACACACACACACACACACACACACACACACACACACACACACACACACACACACACACACACACACACACACACACACACACACACACACACACACACACACACACACACACACACACACACACACACAAGAAAATACCAAACCAATTTATAAACCAAAAATCGCAAAGATGTTCAAATTTTATTTTTTTTCTGAAGAGAGTCATCTTTTATAAGCCAGTATTTCATGTAAAGCGCATTACTTTTTAATACTAAGTGTTCCGTCAAAACACATAAATGTCAATAACTTCATCGAACTCTCTTGCTTTCAGACGAAAGGGAAGGGAGTTGGTATACCATTTTAATTTCCTCCTTTATTTTTTAAACTACAAAGATTCCCACCACTTAGCAGGTAGGTGAAAAGCACATTACCTTGTTGCTGTTGTTCGGAGACAAATGATAGCTCGAATTATTAACAAAAAAGATAGGACTAAAAGTTCCATTCCGAATCCTTTAAATTACTTTTTAAGACTAATAGTCTGCTAAAGAAGTTTGAAAGAGTATAAATATGAGCCAAGGTAATAGTTTTCATAAATAATGATAGAGCGAGTGGTTTGTAACTTAACAGAAGCATTATATATTAATTGACTTATCATGTAATATTCTATATTTGTGAAAAGGGGGGGGGGAGAAATGTCGACGGAAATTGTAAGAAATTCCTATTCTCAAACTAATATGAATAATCCCTAAATTCTAGAGAAAATGCAGTAAATCCCCATGAACCTCAAACTAATATGAAACATGACAAACTTTTAGTCATGAAAATGAGGTAGTACGAGACATAAGTTTATTATTTTTTTTGGAAATTTAAATTTTTGCTTGTATTAAGTACAATAAATTGTTAATAATGATGCCTATATACTTATAGTTTTATATATGCATGAATGAGTACTAGTATATATGAATAAAATACATGAATATATGAAACTAATTAAACTATTCATAACAGAATCGTAAAGCACTGGGCAGAAAGAAACATATAGAATTATACCTTGTATTTGTGAAAGCATCCAACATTCAAAATTTCAATTCGACATTTTTTGTATTAATTCAATCCGATGTTTCTTCAATAATTAATTATTATTTTTTAAAAGTTTTAAATGCTTTTAAAAACTTTTAATGATTACCAAATGTACTTTCTACGGTGTGAACAAATTAATCCTTTGGAGATACAGCCATAGTTTTTTAAGCAATGCTACTGAAAAAAATTATCATCTCGTCAATGTATAATGAATGAGCAATTTATGTTGTTGTCTTGATGATGTTGCCTTGGTGGTAATGGTTACCTGGCATTCTCGATATGAAAGTCCGACGTGAATCAGACTACAAGCTAAGCCTGGACTCGTCGGAAAACGTAACACAAGTCCACTGAAATGATGTCCACAAGCACACACACATTTCATGCTCTCTACTCCAGGCTAACCACTGGCGACAGTGAGTTGCAGTGAGTAGAACACATCTGACAGACCTATGAACATATAGACCAATATGTCCCAAATACCTGTGCATGTTCTGTTCAAAAACTGTTGTTCTCGTGGCTGCAGATAGCTGAAGAGACAGATCGGATGCTGTCCTTCGTCTAGTTATTTTGATAATTAATGTCAAATACCAGTTTTCATTCGGTGTTGTAACTCGAATGTGACTTATACTATGTCTCTGTAACATTTCAAATACTGAATCATTGCTGAAGCCTAGAGATGGTACTTTGGGCAATTCCAAAGTTCATCGGACCACTGCCATCTGATTACAGCATTCAGGCGGCTGACAATTGTACTACGTAAAAGTCTACATACGTCTTCTGTGTCATAACCTATTCAGTTATGAGCAAGAGCTTATGCTACCTTTAAAGCGTGCCTTTTAATTCCTGCATAAATCCTCACCCTTAAGTTCCTCGCACTCTCCTTATTGGGGCGTACCTCGGCACCATCTGGTGGTTGCATAATTTTGCATGCTTGAAGGTGCAAGGGAAAAGTGTGCGCATGAAATTTTACTCCGGACACGTTTCCGTATTGATTCTGAATTCAAACAGGCATGGGCATGAGTGGTTCGTGGTCAAAAATATAATTAGCAGGAAGTATAGACCAATTGTTACCAGTCAGTTGACTGGCCTGAAATGTTTGAAGCACCCAAAAAGTCTAATCTTATATCTGGTCACTTTTTAATCAGAAAACGGTTAAAAGCAAAAAAAGAGGAATCATACAGTGTATAAAATACCGTAAAACTAATGCGTTGTCATGTTTGTAAAATTAAAATGATTAAGTTTCTTCTAAATTGTTATAAAGATAGTGCAAATTTTTTTAGTATTGTAGTAGTTTTTGAAGGAAGAGTATCAGAAATCCTGAAATGCTGAAATCAATATTTTTCAAGCCATGCTATTATTTTTTACACTATTATTTTTCTAAACAGAATTATACTTATTTCACAGGCAGAGTTCAATAACTCATTAACATAAATTGAAGCAACTCAAGGGTGCTTCAGACTCATGATTTTAAACTATGGTAGAGTACTAACTGGTAAAGCTAATGCCATTATGATTGTTGATATACTGAATGTAAAAGAATAGCGAATTTAAAACCTGTAAGGAGAAATTTTGCTTACAGAGAACTGATTACTTTTTAAAAATGCGGCGTACATTCTTCTACAAAATTTACGGCTAGACAGTGCCATTTTCTTTTAGCTAAGATTTCTACCTTTCGCATCTGTGAAAAACTGGAACTAGGCTTATTCATGCAATTAATACGTAGTAATAAAATAATTTAAATTTATCAATTCTATTTAAAAAAATCAACTGTAAACAAAAGTATATACAGGAATACGGACTAGCATGCAGCATACACGACATTCGTCGACCACGCATGAGAAAGAGCTTGGTTCCTTCTTTCGAATCAGTGCGATTACCTAAAAGGTAAAAATATTATCGAAAACATTTTCAAACTACGAGGAAAACATAATTAAATTTTATCTTTTATGAACTCCAACTCGATAATGAAAATGTTATGGTGAAAAGAATAAATTTAATTTCGCTCTTAAATGCTGGAACAAAAGAAAAAAGAAAAATTAAGAAATAATATAATTTAATATCCCGACACAATTATGTGAAATCTATTAATTTAAAAATGAAACAAAACATAAAAAGAATATAATTAATGCTTTTAAAAAGATAGCCACTGAAAAAAGGAAATTAGTAAAAACAGTTGAGAAAAATGAGTCTCAGAAGTTTAGTACTCACATAAAAGAGAGTAGAAACACAAATGGAATGTGAGTTAATTATTCAACTACAGTTTCATACCTACTCCGTTGAAGAAGCAAAAAGAAAAGAGCTACGCTGAGACCCTAAGAAGACAGAAAAAGTATGGGTTTTTACATTTCTAGCTAATACAGAGATAAATTAAGCCCATTTTAAATATTAAGGAAATAAAAAGAAAATACACGCTTTGATTTTAGTAAAATAAGTAGAAGTTACTTTCCTGTAACCAATATTCGTTTTTTTATTTTAAACATTGAATTAAAGTTAATTCCCTTTGTGATTTCTACCGATTAAAATACCTTAAGATAATATTTTTAAATCCATTCACAAACAAATGAAATCTATAAAAGGAAATGTTATGGCTGTTTATTTTTTCATTAACCCTTGTGTGATTTACTCTAAAACTCATGTATAAATTTGTTTCGAATGTCAATTCCTATATATAATCAACAAAGAACAATTTTTATTTTGTATTTCACTTTTTACTAAATATTTACGAATTAATCTAAATATATATACACATATAATAGAATCATTTAAAAATTAATTTTGTTAATTATCATTAAATTATCGTATTGTCATCAAAATAATCGTGTATATAAAATTTCAGTTCAGTGAATGCTTTAAAGCAATGAGAAAAACACATTTTAAGTTTTGGCTTCAAATTCATAAAAATGATGCCAACGTGGTTTGCATTTTGTAATTCTTTTAAATAATTAGCTGCAATCAATTAATAATTTTTATTAGTATGATTAAATCACTGTATTTGTCATCAAAATAATCATGTATATAAAATTTCCGGCTGGGTAAGCGCATAAAATATTTATTAGTTTAAATTACCAAGATAAATAAATAGTAAATATAGAGTGCAGAGAGCAATAGTAGAATTGAAAAAACAATAAAAAATAAAAACATTGTGGTTCCTCAGAACTTTATAATTGTATATATATCCGTACGCACATATATATTTTTTAAACAATAAGAAATCATGCACCAATGATTTGTAGATAATGGGACTTAAATTGATCGATGTCACAATACATTTGTATTGAAAGCAAATCTCTAACAGTACCACAGGGGAAATTGGCAGTTTATACAGGAAATACATATACAATATAGATAAAACAACAACACTACGTTTGGATTCTTGCCAATATGTCCCAAATACCTGTGCATGGTCTGTTCAAAAACTGTTGTACTCGTGGCTGCAGATAGCTGAAGAGACAGATCGGATGCTGTCCTTCGTCTAGTTATTTTGATAATTAATGTCAAATACCGGTTTTCATTCGGCGTTGTAACTCGAATGTGACATATACTGTAATGTCTATTGACATTTCCGTCATTTTGGAATCATTGCCAAGGCCTAGAGATGGTAATTTGGGCAATTCCAAGTTCATCGGATACTGCCCTCTGATTATGCCCACATTCCAGGCAGCTGGAATTGTACTACGTAAAAATCATCCACATACGTCTTCTGTGTCTTAACTATTCAGTTATGAGCAGAATGCTTGCTACCATTTTACTTCTTTGCCACAATTCCGTAAATCCCTCACCCTTAAGTTCCTCACTTACACTCTCCTTATTAGGACGTACTATCGACACTATCTGGTGGTTTACTGTAATTTGCATGTTATTCTTGAAGATGTAAGGGAAAATTGTGCAGGTGAAATTTTTACTCTGGACTTTGATTTCCGTGTGTGATTCTGAATAAAACTTAATTTATGGACATGAGTGTAGTTCAAATTGATCAAAACGAAATGAAAACAATTACTAAGGGAAGTATAGACCAATTGTTACCAGTCAGTTACGATTTAATACAGAAATGTTTGAAGTATCCTGAAAATTCTAATCTTATATCTGGTCACTTTTTAATCCATAAAACAGTTAAAAGCAAAAAAAAAAATGAGTCATACAGTGTATAAAATACACCGTAATACTAATGCGTTATGGAATCACGTATTCGTAGATCAAAATGATTTTCTTCTAAACTCTTATAGATAGTGCAAAATTTTTTATGATATAAAGTGTAATTTTGAAGGAAGAAATTATCAGAAATCCTAATGCTGAAATCAATATTTTTCAGTAATAAGTAAATGGTCTCGTATTTATTGTTACTTTATTCAAAATTATTCTACACTATTATTTTTTTAAGCTTAAGATTATGCTTATTTCACAGACAGAGAGTTCAATAGCTCATTAACATAATTTGAAACAATACAGGGTGCTAACTCATGATTTTAAACCATGGTAGAGTATAGCTCAAATGGCTAATGATGCGTAATATGATTGTTGATATACTGAATGTAAAAGAATATAATAATTTAAAACCTGTAAGGAGAAATGTTGCCTGAGGAGCAATTGCACTTTTAAAATGCGGCGTACATTCTTTAAAATTTACATATGAACAATTTTCATTTTTCTTTTAATGAATTTCCCTTTCGCATCTGTGAAAAACAGGAACTAGGCTTATTCACGCAATTAATACGTAATAATAAAAATAATTTATAAACTTTAATAAGTTAACTTAAAAAGTCCAACTGTAAGCAAAAAGTATACTCACAGATACAGTCGTAGCAGCATACGACATTCGTCGACCACGCATGAGAAGAGCTTGGTTCCATTTCTTTCGAATCAGTGCGATTACCTAAAGGTAAAAATAATTATCCGAAACATTTCAAACTACGAGGAAAACATAATTAAATTTTATCTTTTTATGAACTCCGCTCGATAATGAAAATGTATGGTAGAAGAGTAAATTTAATTTCGCTCTTAAATGCTGGAACCAAAAAGAAAAAAAAAAAAGAAAAAAAGAAGAATGAAATAATATAATTTAATATCACGACACAATTATGTGAAATCTAATTTAAAATGAAACAAAACATAAAAAGAAATAATTAATGCTTTAAAGATAACCACTGAAAAAGAAATTAGTAAAAAAACAGTTGAAAAATGAGTCTCCAGAGAAGTTGTACTACATAAAGAAATGATGAAACACAAATAGATATTGATTATTATTAATACAGTTTCTTACCTCTCCGTTGAAAAGCAAAAAAGAAGAGCTACGCTGAGACCCTAAGAAAGACAGAAAAATACGTTTTTTACATTTCTAGCTAATACGAATAATTGACGTTTAAATAAGGGAAATAAAGAAAAATACACACTTTGATTTTAGTAAAATAAAGTAGAGAATTACTCTTAAGCAAATAATGCGTTTTTTTATTTTAAAACATTGAATTAAAGTTAATTCCCTTTGTGATTTCTACCGATTAAAAGATACCTTAAGATAATATTTTAAATCCATTCACCAAATAAATGAAATGTTATACAAGTATTGACTCATTTATTTTTTCACTAACCCTTGTGTGATTTACTCTTAAAACAAATAATATAAATTTGTTTTTAAGTCAATTCCTACTTAGATCAACAAAGAACAATTTTATTTTTACTAAATATTTACAATTAATCTAAATATGTATGTATACATATGACAGAATCACAATATTAAGAGGTAATTAATTTTGTTGATTATCATTAAATTATCGTATTGTCATCCAAAACAATCGTGTATATAAAATTTCAGTTCAACTGAATGCTTTAAAACGTGAGAAAAACACTTTTTCAAGTTTTGACACAAATCGCCAAAAGGATCGCTAAGTCACCAAAAATGATGCCAACGTGGTTGCATTTGTAATTTTTTAAATAATTAGCTGCAATCAATTAATTTTTATTAATTATAATTAAATTACTGTATTGTCATCCAAAATAATCATGTATATAAAATTTCAGCTCAATTGAGCGCTTTAAAATGCATTTTATTAACGTTTGAAAATTCCACCAAGATAAATAAATAAATAAATATAGAGTGCGAGCAATAGTAGGAATTGAAAAACAATAAAAAAATAAAAACATTGGTTACTCAGGTATTTTATAATTGATATATATACGTACACGCACATGTATTTTTTTTAACCAATAAGAAATCATGCACCAAGGATTTAGCCGAATGGGACTTAAATTGATCGATACAATACATTTGTATTGAAAGCAAATCACTAACAGTACCACAGAAATTAAGCAGTTTATACAGGAAATACATATACAATATAGATAAAAACAACAACACTACGTTGGATCACCATTAGCCCTAAAACAAATTATTATTCAGCTGGGCATTGCCTTGCTTAGTTGATAGAATGTCATTTTCCGGGATTGCTTATCATAGGCTTTTGAATTGGGGAGTTGCATTGCACGGTTGAAAGCACCTGCTCAAGATAGCACAAGCAAGCAACATTGGAGAGAAATCGTGTGATCCCGCCGGCTACGAAAGTGCTGAAAAGACTTAGAAAAGCCATTGAAATAATATGCACAGACTTGGATGTAAAAATTCCTTGCATTCATTAACGATTTTTTTTGCAGCAATGAAATAAATACAGGGTAAATTCCCGAGAAAATTTAAACAAGGAGTTATATTATAGGATATTTATTGAAGTTCTGAAGTTACTCTAATTGTACACATACACCATTAAAATTATTTCCCAAGTAATTGTCATATTTGTATTAGCTTTATGTTTTATTTAGAAGAAATCCGCATTTTCAAAACTAGAATAATGTAATCAAATGCTGTTCTGAAATATCCAGCATGTTGTTGATCAAAACACAAGCCCCATATTGTGGCATATAATGAAAATATACAACGTATTGATGAATATAATGAATGATTTACTAATTTAAATATCACAATGTTATTATGTACATTTATATTACGAAATGATATTTCAAACGTGAATTAAAAGAATAATATTAAATTAATTAATTTATAGTGTAAAACATATTTTCTTTTGACAAACAAAATATATTTTTTAAATAAGAAAATTCGTGAAAGTATGAAATGTAGTCAGTAATGAAATTATCAGATATAAGAAAATATACTTTGAAGTAAGACTCACTAAAGTACCTAATTATATAATAAAATCTGAATAGGGCGATGTTAATATTCACTTATTCACTCTATAATAAAGTCACATTAATGTAATGTATGAAAAAAATACTAAAAACACTGCTTGATGCTAGTAAAATTGTTATTTTTTTCATTACACAGTCTACGCTATTTTCAAAAATAAAACTCCTGGATCGCAGACGAACACTGGATAACAAATACATTACATAAGTTGATTGGTCAAATACTTCCCAACGAAACAACGAAAGTTTACAGCCACTAAACATTTTTGCAGGCCCTAAATTTAACGCTACGTAAAATGCTCAAAGCACTTGCAAACATTCCTGAATCTACAGACTTATTACTACTCCGCGGCTTCTCAGTGGGTGTAAAAAGACGAAGAAACGACATTCCAGAATTTCTCTCTCTAGCTCTAGAAGTCGCTGTGGAGAATATCTTACTTTGATGAAAACACGCGATTAAGTCTCGTTGTTCCTCGCAAAGTGTATTTTCGGTGACATTAAATTAACGATCATTTTAGGTTTATGGTTTTAACTTTCAGATTCTTTGAATTTTCTTGTAAAATTTATCACGGATAGGAGTCACATTTGTTAAGGAATAATGATAGTAAAGGGAATATAGATTTAAGAATATTGTTTAGGAAAAAAGAGAGGACTTTGTTTTTTCGACCCCTCTTTTAAGGTTTGTAGTTTTATAAACTGTTTATATAAATTCAGCTTATATATACATAAATATGTATGTACACAGAAAGAGGAAGAGAAGCATAGTTATTACAATTAACCAAGTTTCCTCTTTTTGCACTATTATTTTTAATTAAAGAATACAGACTCAAAATTTATTCAATTGTAATACCATATTTACTCGAATCTAAGCCGCACTATAGGTTCATGCAAGTATTTAAAAGTTGGTAAAGTAACTAATGATTCATTTCTTATTGGTTCTTTCACTAAATTTATTTCAATTTCGTAAAATTGGTATCGATAAACAATTTTTCATCATTTTTCATTTTTCATGAAAACCTGTTGAGAGTTTGGGGAGCGGTTTAGAATAGATGTGGCGGCTTAGATTCGAACAAATACGGTATATACTGAAATAGAATTTATATTTATTATGTATTGATGTTCAAAATTTTATAGATACTACTATTACTTTTATAAAAAATAATATTTTGAAAAGGTAAATTTGTATGTTTTAATTATCTTTTAAAAATTATGCCGTATAATTAAAACACAACTTCATTGAAGTTCATTTTCATTACAATTATTTTCAAATTTCCTATTTTGTAACACAATGATTGTAATCTTATAAAGCTTCTTAATTAAAAATATGGTTTTCGGTAGGTTAAATGGAATTAAATTGATTATTGTGGATAAAATTTACTTAAATAATACCATTAATTTATTTCCGAATAATATCTGAGGAATTCCAGTTTTTTCCAGACGTGAATAAAAATTTAGTTATACAACCTCTGACAATAAAGTTTGATGAATAAAGTCAGAACGGCCAATCTGGCAACAGTGGTGAAACAAAACGCTGCGCATGCGTATTGGCGTGTGTTGACCCGTTTCATGAAACGTCTATTCAGTTACTCCTTACGCACAACAAGTGTTCATGGTTTCTTTTCGTTCTAAATTTGGCCTCACAACAGAAAATAACAAAGTTCAGGAATTAATTTTTTAAGTGGGATGCAAATTGAACAAACTCAAACTCGTTTGAAAAGAAAGATTTGACGATATTTCTAACATACAAAGAAACGTGACAAGGTTTTAAACCCATCCCAAAAGAAATCTTGCAAAGTTTACAACCGCACGAAATACGAATCTCAGGGTGCATGTTTGGGAGGTGACTACTTTGAAGGACAGTAAGGTAACTTTCATTAATATTTCATCTGCTTAATGTTACACGACTTTCCACCACTTTATTGTCAAGGTTGTATATGTGTAAATTTCATACCCATCAATTTAATTTTTTTTTTAAAATTCCCTTTGAAGACCTGCTTAGGCCGATATTAGTAACATTTTACAAAAACTTGAAAAATGGTGAAAACCGTTTACCAAAATCTTTCAACTAATTATTAATACGTATTTTGCATGTTTACTAAAATAAATGATTAATGAAAGGTTTAATCACAACAAAAAATTATTTTGCAAGTTTTCCACACTATGCAATTTCAGGGGTATGTTATGGAGGTGACTACTTTGAAGGACAGTAAGGTAACTTTCATTAATATTTCATCTGCGTTAATGTTACACGACTATCCACCGAACTTTATTGTCAGAGGTTGTATATGTTATGTTTTATAAACCATTCGAATTTAATCTTTATTTTTAAATGCTCCTTTGAAGACCTGCTTAAGGCCGTATATTAGATAACATTTTACAAAAACTTGAAAAATGTTTAAAACCGTTTACCAAAATCTTTACTAATTAATTATTCTCCGTTCATTTTGCATGTTTCTAAAATAAATGTGTTTTTGAATTCATATAGTTAATCACAAAAAATAATATCACTTAAAAGATTTTCTTCTTTTTCTACAATTTAATTGTTTAACGTAATTGCTCATGTATTACGTAAAATGTTCTTGTAATCAAATTTATGCAACTACGTAAATTGTTCATTAATTTACGTAATTATGCGTAAGAGAACAGATCATTAAAAACAGTTTTATAATTGATTAAGGGTTCCTTAAGTCCGTCCTATATACAAGGTGATCAAAGGGGAGAAAATAGAAATCAAGCGCTTTCTATATTTATTTATCTAATGGACGACACAGTGGTCATAGCAGAAATAAATGATTTACCTGGAATGAAGTGACAATGGCAGAGACAGTCTCGTAAATGGCCTCCCCCGGAGATCTTGGTACAGGTCGAAAGGGGGTTACCACGTAATGCAGTCCCAAGAGAGGTATCAGGATAAGAGTAGCCCGCACAGCTTTCCTGCGGACAAAACAAGGATTACCATGTAATATTTAATAGCCGTTGGAGCTAGCAAAGTTGATGAAAGGCTATGCAGACAGAGAGAAAGGGAAGAGAAGGATAGCGTGTTTAAAATATTTATCAATAGATGGTTTCTTATCTTGAGTTTATTTGCTTAGCTACGTTATGTATTATCTGTAATGCAGTAAATAATTTGATGACTGAGAATTGTAATATTTTTAGAAATTAAAAGTTTCGCATTTTATGTTAAGGTATGCGACTACTTTCGGAAACGTGATTTTAAAAAAGCGCATAAATGGATAATTTTCATGATATTTAGTGTCACTTAGATTAGAATACATGTATAAAATTGTTTTAAGTATATTTTGACAAAAAAAATTATTTGAATACAATATTTTGGCAAAAAACTAACTTAGAAAAAACTTTTTTCAAAATGTTCTCCTTTTATGAGAAATGCTTCTAAAATAAAAGTAAAGACTTCTCCAGAGAGTCTGAACTAGGATTTTTGAAAAATTCACATTATTTTCAGAGTTACCACCAATTGAAATATAATTGTCGGCGTTTTTTTCTTATAATTGCTCCCCTCTGTTGTCGTATAAAATATGGATAAACACACTTCTAAGTTATATGTTTCAAAAACTCTAGTTGAGCCTCTGTAGAGAGGTCTGAGCTAAATACAGGCAAAATATTATTATAATAGAAGCCTTTTTCGCAAAAGGAGAATATTTTGAAAATGGGCCTTCTATGTTCATTTTTTGTCAAAATATTGTACTTAATTAATTTTTTATTGTAATACTATTCTTAAAACAATTTTATATACATTTTCTAATCTAAGTGACACTAAATAGCATAAACATTATCCATTTATACGCTTTGAAAATCACGGTTCCGAACGTCGTCGGATACCTTAAATATCGAATACTAGGTCAAATACCTCTTTTTGTACTTAATTTAAATAATCAAATTTTGTTTCAAAATTATTCATATTAAAAATTATATTTTATAAGTATTTGTGCCTTTACATATTATCTATATAAAACAATAATCAAGTAAATAAATTCTTGAGGTATTATTAAGGACACAATACTCTTTCCTTAACGAAAGTTCATGCAATCGATGAAATTAAAAATAATAAAAATCTATGTATGAATATAGAAAGCTGTAGGATTTAAAATGCTATCAATTTAAAAGATCATTTTAATGATATTTATGCTGATTATTATTATTGAAAGCAAGGAGATTTTAGGAGTCATTATAAAAAAAAGATAAATCGGGTATTTAATAAACAAAAAAAAAAAAGCTTTTGTTTACTACACAACTGTCGTAACAAGCACAACTGAAATGTAATATATACTTGTCCTGTTAATTAAGGCAAATATCCATACATTAATATAAATATACCAAAAAAATGTGCTTTATTTGTACATAAATAATAATAAACAACATAATGATGTTTAAAGAAAAGTTTCATTCTTCTTTTAAAATTCCTTTAAAATATTTCAGTTATAAGACTGGTTGGAAAAATAGAAATATTAAACAAGTAATATAAAAAAAAAATTAAGTCAATTCCTACATAGATCAACAAAGAAAAATTTTATTTTGGTTATTTTTTATTAAATAATTACAATTAACATAAATATGTATATACATATGACAGAATCGCAATATTAATAAGGCAAAATAAAAAGCGATTTCCCTTGCAATTTTCCGTTTTCCTTCCTATATACGGTGTTGAACTATTATTTTTGTTTGTTACTATTTATTCATTAATTAAATTTAATTATTCCAATAAAATAGTATAGTAAAAAGAAATCACTCTCTAGAAATTATTCAATCCCAAGTAAGATTTCAACCCGCGACCATTGCATTAGTAGTCCAACGCGATATCCATAGCACTACATGGACACAACGAACGCTTTTCCTTTCTATATATGCTGTTGGACTATTATTTTTGTTTGTTACTTATTTATTCATTAATTAAACTGAATTAATGACTTAATTAATATTTGAATAAACTATATTTACATCAAGTGTCATCCACTACAAGTTTAAAAAATATATTTGAACTTGAGTGGATGAATAAAAAATATTTTATTAACGATTGGAAATATGAACAAGATATATACATATATAAATAAATATATATAGAGAGAAAGTGTGAACTAATAGTAAGAATTGAAAAAGATATTAAAATTTTTTGTGTTGAACTAGATCTAATTTACATTAGTAGTTTTCTACGGAAGCAAATTATACCTCATTAAAAATGAAAGCCAACGAAGCAATTTTATATATGTGGGGAATAAAATATCTTCTGAGAATAATTTTTGTTGTCGCAAGAGTATTAATATGTGCAATGTAAAGTTCGAACCATAAAACAAAATTATATATAAGAATAAAAATACAGAATATAAATTACTGATTAAATATAATTGGGATAACTTTACTAAGAAAAGTATTGTGTAATTATATCCATTTATAAGGTAATAATTTTTTTATAATATTTTTTATTCTTCTAATTAATATAATATAATAGAAATTATTAAATTATAAAACGATAATCATCAGTCACTAAATATTAAATTTATTTGCGAATAAGATTTTGGAATAATAAAATATAGATAATGGCATTTTAACAAATATGATTTTGGAAAGCATAAAGCTGATTCTATTTGATAAAATTATCGTCAAAAAGTTAATAAATTTTTCCTTTTAACATATTATAGCTTACCTCAAAGTCTGAAATTTGGAATATTTTCATATGAGTTGCATTTCAATTTAATTCGAATGTATTTTATTCAAATCGCGTTAATGCTATGGTAATTGCAATGTTAATCGTAAAGAGTTTATGAATTTCTCGTTTCTATGCCTTTAATCTGAAATTTGGAATGTTAACGCAGGAGTTATACTTTAATTTCGTTCGAATGTATTTTGCTCAAATTGTCTACTTAATGTTAAGTTACTTATAACGTTAAGAAAGTTAAAAATTTTAAGTAAAACAGTAGTTTCAAAGCTTTTGTTAATATTTAAATTCATTTTTTTAAAATTTAGGGCAAATGCTTGGCATTCATTCTACAATCGATTACGCCAACAAATCCGTGAGTTTTCATGTTTTGTAATCTTGGAGTGTTTTTCTCTTTGTCAGACCCTTTAATCCAACTGCATTTCATTTCTTTCTTCAGTTTCTCAATTCCTTTCCTTGTTTCCAGTTGACACAAATTGTTTTTCTAAACTTTATATGCTAATCTTTTTGGTGGTATTCTTTTGTTTAGTCTTCCGAATCTCTTTGGCGATGTTTTCTTTCCCTTCTCGATTTCACCGTTCATTCCTTTTCTTGGATTTCAGCCTAACTTCTGCAATTCTTTTCTGTGTTTCTGTTTCTTTTGGCTACAACGAATACATTTTACTTTTTTTAAAAAAAGTTGCTCCTTCAGTTAATTCAATTTTAAGTTATCTTGAGTTCGAAAGTTGTTTTCGTCAAATTCTGCTTTCTAAAAATAATATTTATTTTGTATTAGATGTAGGTGCCTTTAAAATCTTGTACGATAAATCAGTTTATGTTAGCAAAGTGTTACGATGGATTAAGTTATTATCTAATTCGCGAATGTAGTTCTGTAAATATTTCGTTTACAAAAACGTAGTTAGAACAGGTTTTTACTAAACCACTTAAAATAGTTATAAATATTTTTTACAAGGACATGAAATCCATGTCATCTATAGAAATTTAGAAGACTGATTTAAAATAATAAATACCAGGGGTCGGCAAAACAAGCACTCGTGCCCATGAGCTACCATTCTCAATGGTAATGTGCACTACTCTACAAAGTTGTCAAATTTTTAGTGGATGGAAGTTAAAAAAATTATAATGGACCTTATTTGACAAACATCATAATTACGACAATAATGGAACTACGAAAAAATCCGAATGATAACTGCAAGATAAATTTACAGCTATTTGTCTGATTGTTATTGCTGTAGAGATTAGATTCTTTGAAGAGAGAAAATTGCTTTTTTGCTTTTGGCTCTCCGTATATAAGTAACATCTTTCCTCATATGCAAATATGCAAAATATTTCGAGTTCGCAATGAAATTGTTTAACAAATTCATGCTCAGAATTATATCAAATTGAAAGTCACTAATTGTATCCCTGATTTTGCGATATAGAAGTAGAGCTGTCTTTTTATGTAACTACCAGTATAATGAAGAGATGTACTTATATTTTATGTTGTCTATGTTTAATTTTAATAAATATGTTTTAAATGAATAATACATGTACAATTGTAAATTTTTTTATTATCGTAGATGAAATAGTTATATTTTATGGTGTTTATTTTATAGTTAGAATTTTTTTTTAAATAATGCAAATTTAAAAAATATGTACTAAAACTGTAAATATCTATATTGTTGACCGCTTTTCTCTAACTCATCCATGCTTTATTGCGGGAATCGAATTGTTTCAAACTTTGTGGCACGCTGAACCATATTGGTAGATTGATTTGGCACACCACAGCTGAAAGGTTTCCGACCCTGATATATACTATAGAGGGTTAATATATAACGTTTCTAAAATAATGGAGAAAAATTCCTTATAGAAAAGTGAAAGTTAAATAACACTGTTTTGAAAACATATTTTTTAAAAAAAATATCAATACCAATTATTTTTAAACATTCGATATAGCGTGTTAAAAAAAGAAAATCCATTTGATTTTAAACTAAGCTCAGCTTATATGATAACATACAAATGAACAATTGATGTGATGATTCACTTCAAATTGTTTTTCTTGTTCAGTAATTAATATTTAAATATTGCAATAACGCTTAAAATAAAGTTTCTTTTCGGAAAGTGAAAAGTTTCCTAACGTAAAAAAGGAGAGAGTCATCAGAAATAGAGATAGAAGGGCAATTTCCTTTTGATCGATTAATTGATAATACAGTTGCTTATAATTGAGATTATAGACAAATTTATTTTTCGAAGCTCTTCACGTAAAAAACTTTTGAAATAAATATTCCGAACCCTTGTAAATTAAAATAATTGCATTTTTGTATGAGATTCATATTATTCACATATTAAAAGTAATATTCTAAAAGTATTACTAAAATTTATTTTTATTAATTAGAGAACAATTTTTTTTTTGAAAAACAAAACGTGTTGATGAAAATCGATACGTATTAATGAGAAAAGTTTGTAATTATTTCAGTAATATTTTCTTAACTTACATTGGCTTTAGGCTGTTCGACAATATGATGTCGACAGTCTTTACATTTTCGAAGAAAAATCAGATTATAAATTTGACACTTTTAAATTAATTTCATTCTTCAAATTTATAATATGTCATGGCTGTATCTTAAAAATTCAATTCACTTGACAGATGGTATTTTTACTATGATAAATAATATTCGCTGGTAAAAGAAAGTTAAAATGGAAATTTAAAAAGATTGAGATGAAAAAAAAGCATTTTTTAAATTTAAAAATTTCATGTTTTTAATTTAGAATAATATTTTAAATACTTAAAATTTTTTAAAAATATAGACATTAATATATATATATATATATATATATATATATATATATATAATCGAAGTAAGTCTTAAAATACAATTGAGAAAAAATACCGTATTAATTCGAATTTTAGCCACACTCTGAATTCTCAACACTTTTTTGAAAAAAGTAAAAAATAGTGTGAAATGGTATATCGATATTCGATATTTGCGAAATTAAAAAAGAAATTTCAAATGAGAATTAATAACATATTTGTTTTACAAGTGCTAAAATCTTAAATGCCTACATGAACTTGTAATTGCCCTGACTGCCAGAGGATCGTGTTCAATTTATCAATTAAACGAATTTTTCCACCTTTGATTTCTAATACGTACCAGATTTTCTATATCATTGTCATTGGAAAAAAAAGCGCAGCTTAGATTCTGATAAATACTGTAATCATTACAATGGAGCTAACCCTAAATATAAGAACAAATGTTTTTTTCCTCACCTCCTTGTTTTACTCTAATTTTTTGTGAAAGAGAAAAACTCTAAGCTGATTTCCTCATTATATATACCAAAAATCAATACGTAAAACAATCGGAATGATTTTATATAAATGCCTAAAACTGCAACAAAACCACAAAATCGAATCAATAAATCATATAGTTAAAGGAGCATAATTTTTATCAACACCAAAAGTGGTTTTAATTTTCGTTGATGTACTTTTGTGATTTAACTTCACTAAAATCAGCCAAGAATGCACTCTAAATTCTTTTAAATTTCACGTTTGTAAATGAGTTGTTACATAACCCAGAGGCTGAAAAAGTGTAGATGAATTATTTCTCCTTGCAATTTAAAACGTTGAAGAAACAATTGAAAAGAAAGGCATTTAGAATAAAATATATCAGGGGGCTTAATGGCTTTCAGTTAATCAGCTTCTTATTAATTCTAGATTGCTCAAGGAAGTCATTTTGACTGCATTTTGATTTGAATTAGAAAATCAATTACGTATATAATGACACAATTTCTTCGACTTTTTCAGAATACATTTTTTTCTCAAGTGAAATAAATTTCTTTTATTGTTAACATTTACTAATAACTTGTTATAAGATTGTAAATAATATAAAAATTATTAAAAATTAATTTTAAACAATTTTTTTACACATTAGTTATTCTTTCATAATGCAGTCATTTTGACTGCTTTTTTGGGCAATATAGGTATATACTAAATTTCAGTTTTTTTGTTTTAAGGGATTTACATCATATATCGTATTGTATCGTGAAAAGTATACTGCATTATTACATGTATGAAATAATAAAAAATTGGTATGTATTTTCTATCACCCTGTAACGTTGCATTCATAATCAGGATTTTAGAAATTAAAGATATAAATAAAAGTAACATTAGAGAATTTAAAATATCCAAAACACAGAAATGATTAGTTTTTATGACTTTAAAAATACAAATTTCTTCAATATCTTTTTTTTTTTTCCTATTTTTTCATTTCATATAACTGTTATGTGTTAGTTGTAAAATGAAACATAATTTTTATTTTTATTGATCCATTAGTTTACTGCATATGTTTTCAAATATTTATAGCACATCAAATAAAATCAGATGGGATAAATCCTTAATTTATTTTTCCTTATGAATTCATTAATGTACGTATGTGAATTTTTTATAACTGTCATGTTGTTATTGCGTCGTCTGTATTCGAAGCTAAAACATAAATTTCTATATTGTAAATTAATTTTTTCTTTCATTTTAAAAATTTTTTTAGAATTATTAACTTTATTTCAATTCATTGTCTATCAGCTTACATTTTGAAGTACTGTTGACTACTTCTATATTCTTTTTATTATGTACCTTATTTTAAATAATGTAGTTTTACTGCTTCACTTTCAAAATTTGGGTTTCTAATCAACGTCTTTTAAAAAAATCGATTTAACATTTTATTTAAATTTTATTTTACTTTAATGCATATACGGTTACTTATCTTTAATGCTTTTTTTAAATGAAGTTATACTCTCTTCATTATGTTATTTGGAGGGAAATTTAAGCATTTCTAATTGTAGTAAAATTCTAGAACATCGCTTTTATCTAAAACGTAACATTAAACTTTCCTTAATACTTTTGTATTACAAATGTGTTCCATGATTCTGATTCGAAAAGTTTTGAAAAAGACTATTTCTTTTTTTTGAACCATTGTGTTTGAACTACCATTTTTTTCTGCAAAATTAGAAAACTATTTCCATTTTTTCGTATATACATTATAACTCCGTAAAAGGCTAATTTTCACACATAAAATACATTTCAAAAATGAAATTAGGTGTCTGCCTTTTTTTTTATTTAACCAAAATACCGTAAAATCTTGATATACCTTAGGTATGCATCTGCCTTTCTTACATTGCCTTCTTATTTATTTTTAAAAATACAACCAATGTTATTTTATTCTCAGACTTATTTTATTCATAATTGCTTCATTTTTTTTTTCTTTTTCGTTTCAACTTTTTGTATTTTATGTGGGTTTTTGCTTTTTTTTTGCTTTGGTTATTATATATGTCATTATCTTTTAATTTCAATAAATTATTTAAAATAATTATTGATTAAAGAGAGAAATTAACTATTGTAAAAACAAAATGATGATAAAAATATCGCATCTTTTCAAGCAGTTTGTATATATAAAAAATCTACTTTTGATAATTACTCTTAAGTTGAAAAATATATAATAATCTTGTTTAGAGTTTTAAACGTGACTATATTAAATTCTTTAAACTAATAAAAATTTATAATCCCTTCAGGGTAGTGTTAATTAGGAGATAAAAGTAAACAAATGAAATTTAACCATAATAATAATTTCTCCATTAAAGTATTTGTTATGCAGAAAATGTTTTATAACCAATATCTTCCTTTTTTTCCAGGTGAATGAAGTCATAAGATGGTCATAGCTTGTTTGTTTAGGTGGAGTGTGCCTATTCCATCATCACTTTTATTATCGTCCATATAACGCAAAAATCAATCGATTACGCCGCCAAAATCAACAATCATCTGTCTGCTAGAATTTGATCGATGGATCAATACTTGCACAAATCTTCTTAATATATCTTCAAACCTTTCATTTAAATGAAACTTCACTCGAAAAAAATGCATATTCTTTTTAAGAAGGATTCTTTTCGATAGCTTAAAGAGTTAAATTCGATAGTTTTCAATTTATTAATCGATATTAAACTAAGGATGAACTAAACGGATATAAATAATGTTTTCTTATTACATGTGTGATAGTGATAGTGAACCGCAAGGAAAATTGTAGGGGTCTCAGGGGTGTTAAATTTCTCTAGAGGTCTGAAAATATAAACAATTTTTAAACAGGTACAATTCTTTTAAATTTAAATAAAATCATTGGAATCTTTTACATATTATTTATAAAAGAATGAGGCTTCAAAAAAGTATAAAATGTTTAAAATAAAATAATTATTTTAAAAATCACACACATAAGCATATGAAAATTCTGTAATAAATATTAAGTATTTTTTGCGTTGCGCACGCTATTTTCTAAAATAGTAGCCGCTGATGTATAAAACTTTATAGAATTGAATTACAAACTGCATCATTCGCTTTAAACCCTATCTAATTTTAGTATATATCTTTTGTATTTCAAAATATTTGTAAAATATTGCAAGTTTTAAATATTTTTAAAAAATGTATTTTTTTTATTAAAATATGTAAGTTATTATTCTATTTATATAAAAATAGCTACAGTGTAATAAGAATACATTTAACTTTATAAATCAACTTATAGCTAGTAATTAAAGCTGCTATTTTAGAAAATAGCATTACAACTTAATAAATATTTCTTATGGAAAAGTTTCTTATTTTCATATGCTTATAATTTTTAAAATTATGATTATATTTTAAAAACATTTTATACTTTTCTAAAGCCCCATTTTTTATAAATAATGTGCAAGTGATTTGAATTATTTAATCTTAATTTAAAAGAGTTATTGTTTATATTTTCAGTCCTCTAGGGAAATTTAACACCCAGAGACCTCTTATATGTCGAATATTATGAAATTCCCTTAACTCAGGAATTGAATTTCTCATAAAGATAAAGGAATTTAGTACAGATTTATTGTCAATGATTAAAAAATATATGATACTATTTTAAATTGTTTTTAGTGAGTTTTTGCTACGCATCGTACTGTAAAAGGCTATTGGCGACGGATTTTGTAACCGTGGTGAACAGATGAAAACGACATCTTACAAAACACTCTCTTAACTTCCCTATCTTGTTAACGTGAGAACTTCTAGCCATGATAGAGTTAAAGCCCCTCAGCCCCCTACACGGTGGCTCTTTCTGCATACCATAAT
>BMAV01005192.1:0-29614 GCA_019973955.1 Trichonephila inaurata madagascariensis
AAGGGGAAAGCCAAATTTTCAGGGATCAGTTAAAATAGAAAAATAGGGAGAAAATTAAACAAAACTGGAAAAAGAGGCCGAACAGGATAGTTGGAATGGAATTGTGGGAAGGAAGGTCCTTTCGGGAAAGGGAAATACCCCGCATGATTTAGGCCTACACCCCCTTTTTTAAAAACCCGGGGATTACGGGAAAGTTTAAAAAAAGATGCTAATAGCATGACAATAATTTTAATATTTTTCCTCCCCATTACATTATTCACTAAAGTATTTGCCCAAAGTTTTAAATATCAGATTTTTTTTTTTTAAAAAGAAACCCCCAAAATTTTTTTCGCAACAGCAACTATCCTCAATTTGCTTTGGAAGATTTATAAGGGAGGATACCGGTCAATCATATTATACGAAATTTTAAAATGGCTTTTAAAAAAATTTAAAACGATTCTTTAAGTTGCTGGGCGAAAGAATAATTTTTAAAACAAAAAAAAAAGAGAGTTGAATGTTCTCAAAAAATATGGTGAATGGATAAAAAATTTTAGATGATATTATAAGTCCTTAATCAACTGAATCGTAACCTTAAAGGGAAAAATCATGTTGCTGAAACCCTATTTGGTAAACTAACGTTTTCAAATAAAAAATTATTGGGCAAAACAAATAGATAAAGAAAATTTTTCTATGTTTTTAAACTGCCAATTTCTAAGATTAAATCACCTAAATTTTAAATTAAAATGTTAACAAATTAACGGAATTCAATCACGGGTTTTTGATTTTAAAAGCGTGAATTACGTTCCCCCTTTTTTCCCCCTATTTATTTTTTAAATTGTAGATGAAAACTTATGAATTGTGAGTTAATTGAAAACCAATGAAAATTCTTTGCTGAAGTTTGCCTATAAAATGTTATCGTTTGTTACGCGTACAATGAATATGTTCGGTAGCACTGATTTACGCCAGCAACTATTTTATTTAATAAAAAGATAAAAAATTCCCAAATTCCGCAACTTTTATCATCAATTACAAAACTTTCATCAACTCAATATATTCAACTAAATTTTGATTACTTTTTTTTGGGCGATCCCAAATATATTAAAAAAAGTAATATTAAAAAATTTTTTTTATTCTGTTTTCTTATTGTGAAGTTTTAAATAGCAGGATTGAAAAACAAACAGGGGTTTGAAAGGACTTTAATAAATTATAAAATGCATTGCCCCCGGGAGTCTAATAAACAAAATAAAAATTTTCTAAAATTCGTATTTTATTTTTTTCTAACTGAAAACATCGCCCGCAACAATATATAAACGGGATCTGTGGCCCGTATCAAATAGTTTGACACCGTTAAAAGTATGAAATCCCATTCTATCAATTATTAAATATTAATTACAAATATTGACATTGTATTTACATTAAAAACAGTTTTCCTTTACAAGTTGTATTCCTTATGTAGGAAGGGGCGGGGGGGTCTTGGGTGTTCTAAAAATAAGATTCTGCCATTGACCATCTATTTTTATAAAACTACTACATTAATTCTCAATAATCATTGTATGATCCTTTTCATTTGAATAAAACTTATGTCATTTTCTTTTTATATTCCATAGGCAATTTTAAGAAATTTAATACTTTTCTTTATAATTCTTAAAAAGAAGAGAAAAACCTTTTTGGTTTGTAAAAAGTAGTTTTTTAATCAATTTTTTTTAACTATAATTTTATTTCTCCCATTATTCTACATAGTTTCATGAAATGCTTTTAAAAATTTAATATAACGTTATTTCATTTATTTATTTATTATCGATTTTTTTTTATGTTATTATATTCCCGGGTTGTCAAAAATTTTCCGGTCCATTTTAAGTTTTACTTCGGGAAAACGGGAAAAAAGAAATATTTTCACAAAATCCAAAAAATTTTTGGAAAAGAACCTTGGAATATAAAATGCTCAATTTCATTCCTGCGTTATAAAACCCCAAAAATATTACAGTTTTCTGCGGTATGATTCAAAAAAAAATTACTTTCTTTCTTATTATTCCATAGAAGTTTCCTTAAGCTTCATACTATTCCATTTCAAAAACAGAAAGGGTTTTACGAATTTCAGCATTGTGATATTTTCATAAAACTAAATTATACCATATTTCTTTTTTGAAATATTAAACTACAACAATGGAGCAAGCCAAAATTAATTATACTCTTCCTTTTATGCTTGCCAATTAAAAAAATAATTTACAATATAGTAAACTTGCGCAACATTTAAGAAAAGATGACAAATGTTTTAAAAACTTTATTCTGTTACGAAAAAAAAAACAAAAAATTTGAGTAAAATGGCAATTATTTTAAAAACCCCATAGTTATTCTAACAGAAATTTAAAATTTTCTCTTTTATATTATACCGTTCTATTCAAAACCCCTTTTTTTATTTATTTCAAAGGCAAAAAACCAATTTTATCGGTTCAAAATTTATTACAAAATTGATAAATTTGACATTCTGCGAGTTTCTTTTAATGGTACTGGTAGTTGTGACGGGTCACGCGTTTTTTTCATTAACATGCCCTTTTGGGTTTTTGGGGGGCCAGGAAAGGCCCTTTTTTCAACCCAAAAAACCCAAAATGAAAGGGAATATAAGATGAAAATTAGATAGCTTTAAATATCATAATTTTGGGAGTAATAAATGGCAATTTGGGTAATGTTTGATGAGAGGATACGATTGGGAAGTGACACAACAGAGGTTATCCCGAAGATAGAAATTGGGTCAAGGGTCCATTCCCTCAGTAAAGAAAATTTATGATTAGATCGGTAGGTAAGGGGGTTGGGGTTTTAATAAGGACTTGTGATATTATTGGGAAATTTAGATTGGGTGGGTTTGATATTGATAGTGGTCCGAGTTACGTTGTTTCGGTAGTACTTTTTATTTTTTTTTGTCACTAGATTCTCTCACATATATTTTTCCCCAAAAAGAAAAAGTTTAATTCAAGTTCTTAATAAAAATTTTTAAAAACATGGAAACCGTTCTTTTTGTTAATCCCCCACCTGTAGCTCATGCAGATAATCAAAGAGAAGGGCACCCTAGGGGGGCAATTACCCAACCTTTCTGGTTAATAATGATTATGAAATTTTCAAATTCACACTAAATGATGCTTCGTGAATTTTTACAGTTGTTAATCATATTTATAATCTTGTTTAATCTACCTCGGTGTTGAAATATCATGTTAAAGAACCAAACCATGTGTGAATTGATTTATTTACTGTCTCTATGTATAAGTTTGACTTTGGATTGCATCCGATAGCGCCCCCTAGAAAACGCAGAGAGAACTCTCGGTCTAATCCTAACCCTAGGGATAGTAGTTAAGGTTTCTGATTTCCCGGCTTTTTTTCATTCCCGGGTATTCCCGAAAAATCACGGAAACGTAGTTTAAATTCCCAAGGAATACATGAAATTTTCAAAAAATTGGCAAACATGTTACTTTTAATTGTTATCTACAGTGGCGCACACAAGGGGGGTGTCCTAGGGTTCCGGACACCCCCATAGCCTTTGATTTTTTTTTCGACTGGTTATAATCCTATGTATATATAACGTAAAATTTAATTACGTATTTGTTATTAAAAATTAATTTTATTGATTAATGCTAATTATTTATTCAATAATTAATTTTGTATTGTTTTTGTTCTCTAAAATCGATAAAATCAAAAGAATATGTTGGGCGACGTATTGGAGCATGATACCAAAAGGTGGACTTTCGACCCTGGATCCTCCCCCTGATAAATTTTTGTGTGCGCTACTGGTTGTCAATAATAATTATATAAAATAAGGATACGTACAAATTCCAAAATTTATACTCATTTACACATTCAGCTAAAAAAAATATAAAAAATATTTTAATTATTCCATTTTAAAGTGAGATTCCAGCAAACATAAACAATATATACTTTTATCCCTCAACCTAGTTTTTAGCTTTGCAATGAATAGCTCTGTTGCAAAAATTGCTCTCTCAGCATCAACTGATGGATAAGGAATTGTTTTCAAAGCCTCACCCAGTTTATGTTTGAGAATCAATTTTTTCGATTACTTTTTAATCAATCATGAATCAATTATTTTTCTAATGTTGCTCTACTAAAAGATAAATATTAATAAATACTTCAACATTTATTTGTTACTGGAGTAATAATCACGTACGTTAGAAATATGAATTCTTGTATTTAAGAGATTTTTTTTGTGTGTGTATTTTACTGATTTCTTGTTTATGAAAATGCTATACTTTTGTTAAATAAAAATAACTAAATATGAATGTAAGAATCTCACACAAAAGTTTGGTTTAAAAAAAGAAATGGAAAATAAGAAAACTTGTGAGATTTTTTTTTAAATGTTCTCCACAGTTGGGGGGGGGTTCATTCCCTATATGGGAGAAAAAATTTTAAATTGCAAAACGAAATAAAATAATAACAATAATAATTAGCAGTTTTAAGTTATCAGCGTAAATCAAGATATCAGAATTTTATCAGAATAGTCGTGCTGGTAGCCAACGAAATGATATTCCTTTAAAAACTACATACTTTTAGTTAGAGAAGCGACGTTCGACAGACAGACAAAAACGTCAGGTCAAATGGACTTTTTATGACAAACTGTTAAAATTTTCCCCCAACCCATCTCCCAACAATTTCCCTAAGGGGGAAAAAATTTAGTTCTTTTATATCAGAGCTCAAGTCCACAGTCAGTAAAAACCACTACCAAAAAGATTATTTTACCCGTTTTCCCGGGGAATAAAAAAATGCAAAATTTTGTTTTCCCGGGATCCAGGGTTTCCCCAAAGAAAACCACGGCAGCTGCTGACTTTTTTGTAATAATTATGAAGTGATCCTTTTCCCTTTTTGTTTTTTTTCTGTGCTGTGATGACTTTAAACCCTTTCAAAACCGGGGCCCCCTTGGGGGGATACAACTCAAGGGGGCCCCAGCAAATTTAAAAGTGAGACAAAAAAAATTTTTTAAAAAAAATTTTTAAATTTTCTGAAAATAAACAAACAAAATACATATTCTGACATAAAAAAAATAAAATACACATGTGATGCATTAGTGGAGGGAGAGGAGCCAAAGAAGCAAAAATAATCTGGAATAAGTAAATCCTTCTGCAAACATTATCGAGGTCCTTTTTATTGCATTCCAAAAGTCTTCGGAATATTTTGCAATAGCAATTCCAGAAGATAGTACTTCGGAAGACGTATATATACGTCTGGGGAAATAAACGCCTTGGCTTAGCGAGACGTTGCTTAAGAAGGGAGTTGCTTAAGAGGCTAAAGTCGTATCGTAGTTTGGGCGTCAAAGTATAGTATTATTTAATTCAGTAAATTGTTATTGTATGGGGGGGGGCGCGATGAAAGTTATGATTGAATATTGGATCGCGAATATTGCAACTTTGAGAAGCACTGCTGTAAATAAATATTAATGTAAACTAACTGTACTTGATGCCATCCTATTTACAGCTTTGGGAATGCGAAGACAAGCATGCCTAAATAGCATTTTATAAATTCAACTGCATTTATCCCCGATTTTAAATACACTGTTTTTATTCTGAATTTATACTGTAGTCATGAACTAAAAATACTTATTTTTTACCTTTAGTTGTATCCTATTTAACAATAAACAAAAATATTTAGTATTACCTATTGATGTTGAATATTATAATGCTGCACGACGATCAATTATATACCATAAAGGCGTAATTCAATCTTTTTTCGGAACTGATATTATTTTTAATATTCAGTGGAGATATCCATTATAATTGAAGCATTATCCCATAATGTAAAATCTAACTTCAACAAAATGCGTGTAGAAAATTATAAGTATGCCTTTTTTTTTCTTTTTTTTAAAGCTGAAGAATACGAAATTTAAGTTTAAAAGACGATTGATGAAACTATTCATTTATTATTATTTCATACCTATTTCTTGTCAAAGCCATCTGCGGGAGAAATCCATCTCGGTGACAAACGGTTTTATATCACAATCTTAATTTATTTTCTGTTTATTCCAATAATTTGATAATCTTTATCCCAAAAGAAAATACCGGAAACTCTACAACAATGTCATTTGCATAACAATAACTCTTTTGATGTTATTTAGATGAAAACATTCTATACAGAAAAGATTTATATACACATACACATGTAACACATACACAACTCATGTAATAAATAAGAATCGGTTAAACATTTATCTTAATGCATATTCATTACGAGTGCATGCAGCATGTATCGCGTGTTCCACGCTCATCAGATCTATCGAAAGAACTCATTTGAAAAAATATTAAAGGTCATTTCTTCTTTTGGGGTTTCAGCAGAGATAATCTCCTTAACGAATGCATAAGCAATGATGCATCATCTTGGGACTTAAGTGTACTTAACCTTTTTTTCAATTGCAGCTACTTTCAAGCAATTTTTACATTCGTTGCAACTCCAATTTATTATATAAAATGAAAAATGTATCCTCAATTACTAAATTTATCCTTATTTATTTTTAAAAGGGTAATTTCTCGAAAATATCATGAATAGAATTTATTTAGTATTTCAGAAAGACAAAAGAGATAAACGTGTATATAATTCTATCATTTTGTTTGCAGTTATGTTATTCGTATGAAGTCTAACCCTATTCCGATTAACTGATATTATTCTAAAGCTCAATGAAAGCCAGAATATATGTTATGCTTATGAAGTCCAACCCTAGTTTGTTTATTTAAAATCAAAGCGTAAATTGACTTTCAAGGATGATTTTTACGTCTTACAAAAATATGAAATTGTTCAAAAATTCTAAAACTTTTAAGAAAAATTGTTCAAAAGTAAACAGTTTTCAGTCTGAAGAAGTCTGTATCTCTTATGGGGTAAATTATTCGAGTACATTCTTTACTTAGATATAAAATATATCAGACTGAAGCAAAAGTAGAACATATTATTATCTATATAACAAATTGTAACTGTTTAGAGGCTTCCTAGCCAATGGACATACGAAATCTGTTCCAAAACTCTCGATTCAGAACTCCTGTTGGATAAATCTCTTCCTCATAAAAAAAAATACTAATAATCATAACATGCACTGAAGAAATAAATTAACAGAATTAGCATGACATCAAGTGCACAAAAGAACTGAACGAATGAAAACCACTGCTTCTGAATAAAAATGCAAATCTTGTGTAACAAATACATGTACATATGTGTGTAGGTAGAACCATGAAAAACAGGCTTTATAGGGTGCGTAAGCTAAGACGTATTTCGTTCCTTAGCACCTTGGCAAATTTCTTGAGTGTTATTTTGAAGCAATCGTTTCATTTCAAATTGTAACAGTAAGAGTTTAGATAATGGAATTGAGTGGCAGGTGTGAGGAGGCTAGAAGCAGGCCAATGTCAAATCAGCGAATTTAACAGAAGTTCAATTTGCCTTAACATGCGTGGCAACTTATGGAGCAGTTCAGGATACTGGATCCCATCAGGAAAACCTTGGCAGGTCGTCTGAAAATTTCGACGGCCAGAGAGAAGATCTCGCCATTTGTGGGTGCCAGCGAGGCGTAACAGGGGGCTGTCTCCAGCTTTCTCATTACTTGTATGCAACCACAGGAACATGTGTATCAAGGGACTGTTTCAAAAGACTTCATGAGAGGTTGTTTGCCAGAAGACCTTGTGTTTTACTCCGCTCACGCCTACGAACAGGAGGTCCGTTTATGGTGCAGACAGCATAGAGATCAGGTATGGATCAATGGGTGACCCATGTTAACCATTGAGTCCGTTGCAACCCTAAACTTCACGATTCCCGCCATACGTTTTATATGGAGAACAAGAGACCCTCTACCTCCAAGATCGACAATTATGGCGGATGAGAACATAGTCTAGGCAGGTATGATGTTGGATGGCCGTACACCTCTCCATGTCTTCGAAAGAGACTCTATTACTGGTTAGAGGTATAGGGATGAGGTCTTGGAGCCCTATGTTCCCCTTTTCGGGGTGCATGTGGCCCCGAGTTCATTTTAGTTGACGATAACGCGAAGTCCCATAGAGCTCTTCTGATCAATGAATTTCTAGAGAGTGAGGATATTCGCTGTATGGATTGGCCAGTCAGATCTCCAGACCTTAACCCTATAGAGCATGTCTGGGACGCTCTAAGGAGGGCTATTGCAACTCGCAATCCTCCTTCGAGAACCATCCAGGAAATGAAAAAAGCATTGTTGGACTGTGACGAGCTCACGCGTCTCTTTTCTGTAACATAACCTCTGGGTTTGTAAAATTAATAACTTTTCCAACCCAAATCCAGAAGTGAGAAATGCAATCGTAAATATAAGATAGCCTTTAAAAGAACAGAAGTTTTAAGCGGGATGGCAATTTAGAAAGTTATGTTTAGAAGAGATAGAAGTGTAAATTGACTGACTACAAAGATTACCAGATTTCTAGTCATTACACAAGGTGCATACTGTGCACGCGTGCCTAAAGTCTCTCTGAAAGTGATTGAACCGTAACATATGGATTCAAGGTAGGACTGATTATTTGATATTAGAACTCATGTATTATCAGGAGTGAAAGTAGGCGGATAGTATAATTATTAAATAAGTGATCCAAGTTACGAGATTAGGTTTAGCTACACAGCTGCGTGTTTGGTTATTCTCACTTAATATAAGTTTATTCAATTTATTAAATTTAAGTTAAACTCTTAATAAGTCATATTAAGAATTTTAAAATGTCGATTCATTTCAAGAATCCCACACCTCTAATTCACGCTGACAATCAAAGATATGGTCACCATAGAACGATCATATCACAGGACGAGTGGGACCAATTGTCACAGTAACTGGTAAACTGTCTTATTTCAAGTATGAAATCACGCAGCGAGGCCTGTATAGCTGTAAGAGGGGTCCATAGCACTATTAACCCATTTCCTTTGTTTATTCTCCAATCGCTATTTCATACCTTAAAACTCCAACGAGTGTTACGCTCGATAATGCGTGTGCATTGCAATTGTTGAATGGTTATTTTTGTATTGCATAGTAATATGGCACATAATTTCATTTAAAATCGGTCCAGTAGTTCCAGAGATAATCGATTAAGTCTGCAAATTCTCTTAATTTCTTACACCAGTGTATTATTATTGTTGTTTGATGCAAGTTTTGATTGAAGAAAGACAGTGAAAACTTTTATTTTCCTTTCATTGTTTATTTGCAGTGAATACCCCTAAAGCACATTACACAGAATAATAATTTTTTTTCACGGCTTCGGAGTTCTAATGAAACATGGGGATGAAGTTATAAGAAACAGCAAACATGTATAATTTATTATTAAGATCAATTTTGCTTCATATCTCAGAGCCAGATTCAAACACTGAATACATTTTGAGCTACAAAAAATGTCCCAAAAATAATATATATTCGTAAGGACAACTAGTATATTTGTTACCTTATAATTGTGAGATATTTTCAAAATGCGAATTTCTCCCCTTTAATGGCTAAAGTTCAGTCTATCATTACAATATAAGGGAGGTATAGAAAGCGTATTCCAAACGGTAAGAAAAATTACATCGATTCAAACAAAAAAAAGAAGTATTATTATAATATGATATTCTCCATAAGATAATGAACTCAGAATGTAATATCAATTCTGAAGACGTTTTAATTAAAAAATCCGTATTAATTTAAATTCAACTTTTAAAATTATTTTGCGTTAAAGGAATACAGCCTTCAGTGTGGCACAAAATTATGGGTCCATTGATAACTCATTGTGTTTTCTATTACAATACTAGTTCTATCAAACGCGAATAATTGAATTACCATTTCAGCTGCTTTGAAGTTATATTAAATTTCTATTGCCAGATTCATTTGAAAAAGATCGATGAAGTCGGGGTAAACAAGAATTTTAAAATATATATATATATATAAACATAAAATTTATTCCTCGGTACTCGCTTTTCTTTAAAAAAAATCGATAAGCCTTTCAAGCTTATTAAAGTTTTGTAACGGCGCTCTTCACTATAAAAAGTAATTACGCGTGAAATAATGTCAATACAAATAATATCACCATTAGAACAGGACTGAACTGGAGACATAAAGATATGAGAAGAATGTTTTATTGATTAATTTAAATGCTTCAAATATAAAATCGAATAAATTAGTTTAAATGTACGGTACAAAATTACTTGCTGTTATTTTTTCAGTGCCATGCTGTATATGTTACTTTTAATATTGGAATACTTTTACGCACCATATATTCTAAGCAAAATAATCTTAAAAAGTATCTTCTTAAGCTCATAACAGACAATATATGTATATAAAAATTCACCCCTTAACTTTTCTCTCGAAAGATTCTATTTAATTCCTAACGGTCTTGAGCCCACAAAGACTTCACGTGATGATTAATTTTTAGTTTACCTGCCTAACAGGAAATATATAGTTAACCAACCTTATCTCCTAAAAAATTGCTACGTTTACGTTTTTAAAACAAGATGATGCAATATTGCATCATTCAAGAATTCTTGACAATCGCAAAAGTCTTTGCTGGAAATCATAGGAAGATTCTAAAAGCTTCCAGTTGAGAAAACTATAAAAGCTGAGATCTCTGGAGTGAACAAAGGATGCTCTGGTGTACCATTTTAATGCGCGCATATCTTTGTGTTATATTTTGTTACTGTTTGTGTTGTGTGTGTTTTAATTAACTAAAGAAAGGTGCAACTAAAATAACAATATCTCTGCATTCTTTCACCGATTGCAACTAATTAATAGATTGTACCATTAAATTGTTTTAAGTCAAGGGAAATCTTACCATACACACACACACACATTGTTCAGTTCAACAAATAAAATTTATTAATCTTTTAACTGTCATGTCCCAGATTATCTCGGGCACGGTGGTAGTACGCCAAAATATCACCCCGAGTATTGCAAGGAGTAATTTTTTTAGTGCATCTCATTGTTATACCCGAATACATATCGGGATAAGTTTATTGCGGCTTCATCTCTTTGTCAAACCCGAATCTATATCGGGAAAAGTTAATTTGGGCTCAATCAATAGATGGTGTTTGATTAGAAGTATTCATTATACTTCCATGATCAACCTCAAAAGTATAAAAATTGAAGACATACTCAAGGCAAAGGTTGCTTTTTGATTACAATATTACTATGGATGGTGTAGATCGCTGTGATCAGAAAATATCCTTTCTCCGACAATCCGAAAACGCCAGTAAAAAAAATTATAAAAAGATCTTTTCACAGACAAAAGGTACTCTGGAAAATTTTTTTTGTTCTATAAAAAATTTATTTGGGAAACGTTTCACATTTTTAGAATTTTGAATCCAAGTTGTAGAAGAGCTTTTACATAAATACGATGATGTACCTTCTGGACAAAAGAATCCTGGCAGAACACTTACCCACTCCCACTACCCTGCCTTTCTTAGTGAACGACATTTTTTATATCCCATATTCATCCTTCTCCTACGAAACGTGAGTCTGTAAGACAGTGCAAAGTATGTTTTTAAAAAGGATGTAAATGGGAAAAAAGATAAGGAAGGGAACACGATTTGGGCGTAGTGATTGTGGAGTTGGTGCTTGGTAAATTGTTTTCAGTTATACCACACAAACGAAACTACTGAACTACCAATACGCATTAATTTTTATTTTATTATTTTTAGAATATAATGCACTACAAGAAACGAACTTTACCACTTCCCCCGCTCTACGGCAGCCACCTCAAGCGAAAATTCAGTTGATACAAAGCCTTAAAAAGTTTTATGTGATTATTTTTTGTAAATGATAAAGTTATTAAATGCTTAGTTATAATTTTGAGTGTTTTTTGAAACATCGTAATAAAAAAAGTTTTTGGCATTTTATATTTTAAATCCCTGATTCTAAAAGACCAAAGTATGAACTTTTTTAGTACAGAATATCGATTCATTACAAATATGAAACGTGATTGAAAATTCTTTTATAAAACACATCAAAATTGGCCCCTTTAAAAAAATTTAAAAATGCAAAAAATCATTATTTTTAAAATGGATGGTTTTTTTGGGGAAAAAAAAAAACCTTTTTCCCCCCCAAAAAAAAAAAAAAATTAAAAAAAAAGGCCCAAAAATTTTTTTTTTAAAAAATTTTTTAAAAAAAATTTTTTTAAATTTTAAAACCCAAAAAAAAAAAAAAAATTTTTTTAAAAATTTTCCAAAAAAAAATTTTTTTAAAAAATTTTTTAAAAAATTTTTTTTTTTAAAAAAAATTTTTTAAAAATTTTTTCCCAAATTGGGGAAAAAATTTTTTTTAAAAAAAAAAAAATTTTAAAAAAAATTTTTTTTTTTGGGGTTTAACCCCGAAATTTTTTTTTTTCCCCCAAAAAGGTTTTAAAAAAAAAAAAAAATTTTAAAAAAAAATTTTTTTTTTTTTCCCCCCTTTGGGGGGAAAAAAAAAAAAGGTTTTTTTTTTTTAAAATTTTTTTTTAAAATTTTTTTTAAAAAAAAAAAAAACCCCCCTTTTTTTGGGTTTTTAAAAATTAAAAAAAAAAAAAATTTTTTTTAAAATTTTTTTTAAAAAAAAATTTTTTTAGTTTTTTTTTTTTAAAATTTTTTTAAAAATTTTTTTTTTTTTTTTTTTTTAAAAAAAAAAAAAAATTTTTTTGGAAAAAATTTTTAACCGGGGGGGTTTAAAAAAAATTTCCCCTTTTTTTTTTTTGGGTTTTAAAAAAAAAAAAAAAAAAAAAAAAAAATTTTTTTCCCGGCAAAAAAAATTTTTTAAAAGGGGGGGGGGGGAAAAAAAAAACGAAAAAAAAACCCCAAAAAGGTTTTTTTTTAAAAATTTTTTAAAAGGAAAAAAAAACCCCTTTTTAAATTAATTTTTTTAAAAATTTTTTCCCTTTTTTTTTTAAAAAAAATTTTTGGTTTTTAAAAAAAATTTTTTTGGGGGAAAAAAAAAAAATAAAAATTCAAAAAAAAATTTTTTTTTTAAAAATTTTAATTTTTTTAAATAAAAAAAAATTTTTTTTTTTAAAAAAAAATTTCCCAAAAATTTTTTTTTAAAAAAAAATTCCAAAAAAAATTTTAAAAAATTTTTAAATTTTTTTTTAAATAAAAAAAAATTTTTAAAAAATTTTTTAAATTTTTTTTAAAATATATTTTTTTTTTTTTTTTTTTTAATTTTAATTTAAACCCTTTTTAAAATTTAAACCTTTTTCCCTTTTCCTTTTTAATTTTAAAAAAAAACGAAAAAATTCCCCCCCTTTTTTAAAAAAACCCCCCCCGGGGGAAAAAAAAAAAAAAAAATTTTTTTTTTTAAAGGGGGGTTTTTAATTTTAATTTTTTTTGGGGAAAGGGGGTTTAAATTTTTTTTTTTTTTGGGGGGGGTTTTTTTTTTTTTGGGTTTTTTTGGTTTTTTTTAAAAAAAAAAAATTAGGGAAAAAAAAAAACCCCCAAAACCCCTTTTCCAATTTTAAAAATTTTTTGGGGGGAAAAAACCTTTTTTAAAAAAGGGGGTTTTTTTTTGGGAAAAAAAACCCTTTTTTAAAATAAAAAAAAAAATTTTTTTTTTTTAAAAAAAATTTTTTGGTTTTTGATTTTGTAAATAAAGTAAACACAGTTTGTTTTACTTATTATAAAACAAGTATACGAAAAATCGATAGTGAAAAAAAATTTTTTCAAAGAAAAGGGTTATTTTTAAAACCTTTAATATTTGCCAAAAAACAAATTCATAATAAACTAAAGCAGTAGTCCTAATTTGGGTTTTACCCCCTTTCCAATGGCCCGGAAAAAATTGGAAAAATATTTTATTTTTTTGAAATTCATTTTTTTTTTGACGAGGGTTTCAAAACAAAAACCCGAATTAAAAAGCGGATTATACTTTTTTTGATTTAAAACTTTTTGGAAATTTTCCGGTTTAAAATTTTTTTTAAATTTTAGGGGTATTTCATCCCTTTTTTGGTTTTCGTGGTTAAAAAGGCTTAAAATTTAAAAATTTTTTCTGGAATTTTTTTCCTCGGGTTTTTCAACGTATTAAAAATTTAAAAAAATGAAATTTTAATTTTTTGCTTTTTAAATTTATAGTTTAAAACTTTTTTACCCTTACATATTTTCTACATACCCTTAGCTTTTGTATAAATGCAATACATGGAAATTCTCGGAAATAATCTCTCTCAAAAAGTTTAATGTCTTTATCCAATCCAGTGTTGGTGGATCAAATTTTAATTATTGCACCTTTAACTGTTTAAAGATTTTTAGGGGTTAAATTTTTAAACCCACTATGTTTGGGGTTTTTTAAAAGCATAAACAACAGGGGAAAAATTTTTCCCGTTTTCCGAAAAATTTGGTAAAAATAGTATATTGTTAGAAAATCATTATAATTATAACTTTGTTTACCGTTTATTTTAAAAAAAATTAGAACTATCCAAAAAAAAACATTGTTTTACCGAACAATTTTCAAAAGGGAAAATTTTTTAATGCGGGATGATTTACAAAAAAAAGCAACATGTTTCAATATATATACCAAGCAATACAAGGGACAAAAGCGTTCTATGTTCGGTCTAGAGACTTAAACTTTTTATAAGTTTCTCAACCGTAAACTTTAGGGAAACCAAAAATTTTTTTGAAAATGGCTAAAGATACAATATTGCATCATCTTTTTTTTCAAAAGCAAATGGGTGGGATTTTTGGATAAAAAATTGCAGTTAAATTGTGGGGCCCCTCATTAGGCGGGTAAACTAAAAAATTTAAATTTACGCGGTTTAAAATCTTTTGGAAATCAAGATGATTTTAAAAATAAAACCCCCGAAAAAAAATTTAAGTGAATTGTTTTTTTCCAAAAAATATATATACCTTTTTTTTTTTCCTTTTAAAAAAGTAATAAATTGTTTTGGATTTTTACTTTGAAATGTTTATTTCTTAACATGTTGACAACAAATATGAATTTATTTACGATGCTTCAGGACTTATATAATGACATTCAGAAGGTTAATTTACATTGCATTTTTCTACACTGTATTAAAAAAATAGCAGAAACAATAAAATTAATAGCCTATATGAATGATAATAAAGAACTTTTAAGAAAAAAATTTAAGGGATGTGCCCAAAAAAAAAAATATATATATATCATGTATTGGGTAATTTTTTAAGATTGACAGGGAAACTCTTTTAATTTTTTCATTTTTATATTTTTTTTTCCAAGGGTTTAAAACAAAACAGTCTGTCCTCCAAAACCATGACAAAGGGAGATCTCTTTTTAGGTTGATCAGCAGCGGGGGTTTTGTTTCACCGGCCTTTTGCCCTAAAATAAGTTAAAAAATTCTTAATGCGGGAGGTGGGTTGAGTTGTCCTGGTATAAAAACCCCCAAAGGAACTTTGAAGGGGGCACAAGGGATTCATCCGGGATAATAAAATAAAAAAAAAATAATAAAAAACAAAATTTTTAATTCCCCACGACACTAAAAAAAAAAAAAAAATTTTTATTTTAAAAAACAAACAAGAAAAAAAAATTTCAAAAAAAATTTTTTACTAAAAAATTGGGTAAAAAAAAGACAAAAAAAAGAAACAGAGGGGAGCCATTAAAATTGAAGATACTAAAAGTGTCTTTTTTGGGCTTTAAAATAGAGACCTTTTTATTATTTCTAAAAACTGTCGCTGAAAAAGGCCCAACAATTTAGGGTTAAAAAAACTTTTTTGGATAACTTCCCCTAAGGGAAAAAAATTTTGGGATAACAGATAAACAGAGATGTTTTAAAAAAGGCCCGCCTTTCCCAAACGGATGGAACACAAAAACAAGTAAAAAAGAAAAATATGAATAGTGAGAAAGAAAATTTTCTCTTATAGAGATGAATGTTAAGAAAAAAAAATTTGGTAAAACCAAGATAAAAACTTACAAAAAATATGCTAACCATTAAGATATATAAAGACAAATCATCTTAGTCGGAAATCATGCGTAAAATGACGTATTGACGCAAAGAAGCAAAAAACAGTGGGGTCACCTAGATTGTATTTTTTAATTAAATTAACCATACATTATCTTAATAATATTAATGAGCTAAATTCAATTTATCTAATATACATATATATATATATATATATACTTTCATTTTAAAGAAGTGGATACTTAAACAGAAAAGAAAAAGAATATATAATGTACACAAATCAAATTTTTGAAGCTTCGTGTGTATGATTGCTATCTTCAGTAATTTCTGGTAATTTCGTTAACAACAACCTGAGGAATTAAGCAACATGTAATAGACATCGTGGATGGAAATGGAGTTGCTTGCAAGTTCTTGCTGCTAGATATCTCAATGTGTTTCGATCCAAGGTAGCTTTTTCCGTTTCAGGGCTTTAAAATGAAAATAATTTACTTATAATAATTTAATTAATTATTGTGAAACCAATTGCATACCTGAGAGAATTTCTTTTAAATTAATACATTTTCCTTTTTTTCCTTCAACTGCGGAAATCAAAACTTACGTCTAGCTCACTATTTTTGGAGAATCCGGACAGGATATTATGTCAGCTACAGACTTCCTTCTATTTGTTATCTCTAGTTCTTACTTTTCCAGTTATTAGCTCTTTCAAATTTAATCCGTTTACATAAGAATTTGAGTTAAAAGGCTGTTTAATGTCAACGAACTGGTGACATTTTAAGTCTTTTCCAAAGATATATAATTTCTTACTCATTGAAGTAAACTTCATTCATTTTTCACCTTAATACTATCACATACTATTAAGGTAAGGTTTATTTGTGTTAAAATTGAATGTCATAAAAAATATTATTAAATATTTTTTTTTTACTTTTATACTTGAAAATGTTTAAAAATTTGTTCAATGTTTAGACAATTGTTTATGGAAGAACCGTATCAAGAAGCATTGGAATAAATTTGTTTAGCTACAAAATAAGATTAAAAATTCTATCTAAACACAGTTAAAAATTCTGAACTATCAATCAATTATAATCTTCATTCCTTCAACTTGATGTTTGAAAGAAAAACCTTACATTATTCATTCTAAGTATAAAAGGAAAAATAATAATTAATTTGCTAAAATTCAATTTTTTTTTCTTTGTACAATTTGACTCTTAATATAAATTTTTAGTTCATACATGCTTCCTAAAATAGTCACATAACTTAAAAAACAAGCCATTTTAAGTATTCATAAAGATACCATGGAAACCAAATATTACTCAAATCCATTAAAAAAACAAGTGTTAATAACTCGGAAAATTTTAATTATCATGCCTTAGCAAAGACATATTCCTTTTATTTTTAAATTCATACTTCACAAACTCTTATACTATTCTGTCAAAATGCTAATTAAATTAAAAAAATAATCCTTTTCCTCATATATTATTTAAAACTCAAACAATAAAAAATGCTTCTGAACTGATTTTTTAAATCATAAGACATCTTTCAAAAAGAGTAAAACAAAATCACACTCTTTAGATTAAATTTCTTTTTAATCTGGAAATAACTGAAAAAAATTTAATAAAGTAAATTCGTTTTGTTTTTAATTATTTATTCATCAATACAGTTTAGTAGAAATAGTTCTTGAAATGTTTCGAATACTGTTTTGAATTTTTTAAATTTAACTACAATTGTTCGTAAAAATTACGGTTTTGTAGAAACTTTGATAAAAATGGAATTACTGAAATTCATTATTTTACAAAGAAGAACAAAATAATCTTTGAAATTATTTAAAGTAAGTTAACTTTTCGTAAGGTCGCCTCTTTTCTTCTTAATCATTGATTGTTGAATAAATTGTTTAAATTGTTTTAAATTGTTAGGAATGTGGCTATAAACTAGTAATACCCGGAAGTAAGCTTTAGAAATGTTTATGCATCCGACATCACTTTATTGATTTAAAAAGTTTATAGCATTGAATATTTGCTCTTCTTCAGATTTATTCTTTATAGTACACCCAGTGACGTAACGGTGAATATTAGCTGTCTGTAAGTCCAGCCTGTATAGTCTGGTTTGGGACCCAAGCCGAGGATCTTACAAAAGGTTGTAGACGGTGATTCTCAAACTTTCTATATTCACGACCCAATTTTCAATCAGAATTTTCATTCGCGCCCCCTTCCCATACAATAACAATGTGTTGAATGTAGTAATATATAATACTTTGACCTTCTAAAACTGTCACGACCTAATTTTTAAACCGCTTTAAAGTATTAGATAAATTAAAATTTTGTGTATGATAAGTACATTGAAAATCACAAGTAATTATTAAACTTTGTTCTTAACTTAGTATTGATACTTAGTATCCAAATATATTGTGCCAAATACTGATACATCTATATATAAGTATATACTATATCAGAGTAAATGTGTATTTTTTTTGTATGCTGGAATACATTTTGTTTCCTTTTAGTAAATTGATAATTTTTTTAAATAATCTTTTTATTTTTGACTTTCCGATACGCTCCTAAGCTCTCCCCACAGGGGGGCGCGCCCCACAGTTTGTGAGAAACACTGTTGTGGAACCATACATAATATAGGCTTTACTTCGGTCCTTCCCCCTCCCTCCATAATGAAAGTTTTTTTGCGGGGTGTACGTTTACTGTGTAGTTTGAATTTCTTGGTCAATTTCTTTTTACGTATTCAGGTTTAAACATCCTGGACAAATTAAGAATAAAATTACAACTTATTGCAGAAACCACTCAAAATAAATGTATCTGAATAAAAATTCACTCCTTTTACCTTAAAGTTAATATCAGATTTTCCAGATATCCTTTCAGCAAAAGATGATTGATTAACACCAAGAGTCTTTTTAAAAAAATATTGACTAGGGGCTTCCAATAGCAGTTCTGGCAAACCATCTCTATTTGACAAAATTCCCCTCAGATTGCCAAACCACAAGATTTAGAAATATAGTTGGAATTAATATAGAGTAACATCTCGCTTTATGTACCATAACTTGTTGTTGTTGTGGCTAATGCCACCTGTCTGACGTAGTCAGAACTAAGGTCTGAAATTCATCGTGGCAAAGGGAGGCTAGAGGTACGCCTATCGTTGGCCTAGACCTTGAGAGCACCATACAGGTGACGAGTACAGAATTTGCTCGGCGAAATTCCCCGAGGACGATAGATTTTGACACCACCTATCTCCACCTCCCCAGCCCAATTTTGCCATGGCACTGGAGGAGGAAATATTCTCAGTCCCTGCACTCGTTATTCAGCCCACAAGACTTTCGGACCCACTGATTTAGCAAGCACTTGCCATATTTACTCAGGTATTTGGTGGAATCGAGGGCATCAGACGGGCCTTCCGGTCACAGGTCAATCTTTCTAACCACCAGGCGTACCATAACTTTATATGCTTTACGAAAACTTCATATTAATTAAAATCTTTTCTGGAATCTCTGACAAGACTTGGTTTTCATTTTTAGTGACTATAACTTACATCACCTGGTATGGGGATCTGATCACAGTTGTGAATGTAGTTTTGATTGTGTTGAATGGTTAACTGATTTTCTGAATTTAACTGTGATGGTTAACTGCTTAACTGATTCCTAATATTCTACGTTACGCCACTGAGTACACCAGAGTTTATCGATGGATTTCAAATTCGGGTAGCTTACCTTGACAATCAAACTCTTGGAAATTCTCTGCCGTCAGATAATCTTTAATAGCCCTTGACCTGTGATATGAAGCTGCCAAGGAGAATCCAGAAACTTTAACTTCTCCCGTAACAAAAAAGATCGAACTTTCACATATGAGAGTTTTAGGTGGAGTTTGAGTGAATATATTAACGTCGCACTGTTCAGCGCTACACGAGGGCTTTTGGCGACGGACCTACGTGAAGGTACAGACATGGTCAAATTGACGTGGACGACACCTGAGCTGGCACCCCTCTCTTACGCTACCACACCACCAGCAGGAGGGACGTTTCAGCTTTCGACAGATTTAACGTGCATCGCTGCCCTGCAGCGGGTCTTCAGTGTGGTGGGCTCCGAACTCATGACATGCCTGCCATGGTCCATCTACCTTAACCACTGGGCTACCGCGGCGGTGTTTTTAGGTGGAAGAAGTACAGAGCGCTGTGTCAGACACAGACATTGCATCTAAATCATTGCTTGGGAATGTTTCATGGCTGCTATCACACATATCTATCATCATACCTGTTTCCACTTCGATGGTGAAAACATGAAGCAAATCGTAATGAATTATAAACCATAATGATTTTCAAGAAACTCAAATGTAAAATTGTGAGAGGTTGGCACCTCTCTCTTGGGCACCTAGATATGTGAGAGGTAGGGAAGAAACACTCGCCATGATACAAATAATCTATTTATTTATCACACAATGAAAAGACACAATTTCAACTAATAATAGTAAGAAAATGTCTCAATGCTAACCACGAAAGTGGAGCAACGACGGATAATACACGAGTGATTAGGAGACTATCAAACTCGAACTTTATTTAATAAAGGATCTAACCTATCATCCGATTTAATCTAGTATCAATTTAATCTCGGTGAACAACCGTCACTTTAAAACTTCCTCCTAATGAGTTCTTAATCACAATAATTCAAATATGATACCTTCAGTAGGAATTTCATCTGATTCGAGTATATCTCCTCTCCTACTCTCCATTAAAGCTAGAAAACTTCGACTATATAGTAAGTTAATTTGAATATCATGATTTTCTTCTTCGAGGGTTACTTGGCATAGCCATCATTCGATAGCCACATGTCATTGGGGTTTTCCGCGTAAGAAGTTAGAGGTGTGTGGAAGTTCTCTCGGAATGATGAGACATTCTATAATTCTTAATATGACTTTTATTAAAATTTAAGCTTAAATGCATAGATATAGTAGCTTACTATCAAGTGAGAATAAGCTACTACACATTAGTAGTCTTAACCGGATCGCGCAATTAGATCACTTATCAATATAAATATATTATATCTGCCTAATCGTCTCAATAATATACTAGCGTTCAGAATATAATCTTCCTACCTTGGTGGAATACTCAACGGTTCAATTACTTTCAGGTGGTATTTGGGCTCGCGTGCAATAAGGTATGCACCTTGTAGTTATAGCTGGATATCCGTGTGTGGTGCTTTGGTGGGCCGTCATTTACACTTCCACCTTTCAAACTAGGAGCTTTCTCTAAATTGCCATCCTTGCTCACTAAACTTTTCTATCTTTAAAGGTTATCTTTATTTGCATCTGCTTCGTTTCGCCTTCTTGGATTTGGGTTGGAAAAGTTTTTGCCATTAATCGTGGCCGTCAAGAACATAGGGTTATGTTAGAAGAAAAACGTGGTCATCACAGGGGTTGGTTGTGAATAACGCGAATTGATAGCAAAAAAGAATTTCAAAGAGGATTAGTTGATTGGAAGGAATCGAGGATATATCGTCACAAAATTACTATTTTATAGCGAATCTTGAGAAATTGGATGGAATTATTTGAAATAGTTGAATACAAACAAAAAGAAAATTGTTATTTGAGTTTTCAAGCAATTTGCTTCGATCCAGCGATAAAATTTAAAAGGTTTAATTAATAAAATTTATCTATTCATTTTCTTTAAATTAAAAACTAAATGGTGTTATCTAAATTAATCACAAAAAAATTGAAGTTAAAATAATTTTACTTCAAAATCAAAATATTTTCTGTTACCTTAACTATCCGTAAAATCAATTAAATATTTGTAGAAGTAAAAAGATAAATGGAAACTTGCTTTAAAAAGTATAAGTTTTGAAGCGACATAAAAAGACAATGCTCGCAAAAGGGAGAACTCTTGAAGTTTGCACGGCTTCAATCCTGTTTTACTAGTAATGATTAACTTATTAGTGAAGTTGACTTCTTAGAAAATTAATTATAGATCCAGTTACAGTAATGTCAACTTAAATTAATTAAATTAAAGGAAACATTAAACATATTTTTATATTTAATACCTTTGATTCTTTATATAAAATAGAAATTGAAATAAAAATAGGCATTCACGAAAGCTTACCCTTTTATTAAAAAAACTTTGTTTCTAAGGGATTTAACGAAATCCCCAATATATATAATATGTTTAATATTGACGGCCATTTAAAAAGGTTCAAGATTTATCCTTAAATTTGACACGCTGTGCCAATTTTTAAAGAAGAGATGAGAATAACAGTTTTTTAATTAGTGTATAATAAAATATTTTCAACAGTGAATTTCTTCCCAAATAAAATATTTATATTGTTAACAGGAAAAGAAGTTCAAAATTCTAAAATGTAAATCTTTTTTTTTTTTTGTATACATAATCTTATTCGTGACTTGTATACTTTAGTTAGGAATTAATTATTATGAAGAGACAGCTTACTGGTTCTTTTTAATGACTTTTAGAAGGGTTATGTTTCGAAAATTAATTTAAAAATTAAGTTTCCTACTCTTGTACGTTAATTAAATATTAACTAAAGAAAATAACGATTGAAATTACTTTCGCGATGCATGAAAAATAACTTTCATTTATATTGAAAAATCAACTTAGTAAAACAGGCAGGTATCAAGAACAGTAATTTTGTCAGGTATGTATAAAGTAGAATAATATATTTCCTGTCTTTTATTTCGTAGAATATAAATTTTATTTCACAAAAAAAATCTTATTTTGCATAATATATTTTTACAAGGAAAAAAACAATGTCATATGAAAAAAGTGTGCAACTCCGTTTTAAAATATTATAATTACCAAAAGACATGGCATTGTCTTAGAAAATGCGATGCATGTTAAACTAAACGGGCCCAACAAAAATTATAGGTAATTCCACAATAAAACAGACATTTTATATATTGTTCACATACATACCGAAAAATTAATAAACACTTTTAAAACCTATTGAAATTAATCAAAAAACTTCAATATTTCAAGGTGCATTTAATGATAGATTGACTTTGACAATAAAAGCATAAATGGTGCCTCTGCAGAGGTAAAATGTGTATTAGGGCTTTCAGAAGGACAATTTTTGATGGCAGAGTAAAAACCGGTACACGAAGATATAAAGATATTTATAAAATTACGATTGTGACTACGCAATGAAGAATTTAGTCAGCCAATGATTGCAGAAAAAAAAGTATTGCTTTCAAATAATTATTGGTAAAATTTTAAAAGATTATTCAAAAAATAAAGTTAAGTCAACAAAAAAATAATAAAGCTAAGATTATAAAGCAATATAGTCCTCGTATATATATTATATGTAAGAATTCCCATTAATTTAATCCTTAACAACTTTGTAATTATTGATGGTCCATTCCTTCAGGATCCACATTTAACCCATCTAACGGGAGGTTACCCATCTAACGGGAATTGATTGAACTATATCTATCCACCAATAGACAGGCTTAGTCCAAAGATATAGAATAGCTGTACTTCAGTTTGGCGATTCGTATATAAACCGAGATTTCTGGAAAATGCCCCCTTTTCTCCATTGTCCTTCTTCATATAGCTTGCTGCAACTCGTGTTAGTCTCTGTTTCTTTGTTGTACGGTCCATATTTGTTTTGTGTTAAAGATGTACAATAAACTGGGTTACCAAAGACACTGCTTTCTCGTCAATATCATCAAATAAAATATCAACCATCATAAATAATGATATAATTAAGGAATCCTTTACATTCACCAAATTATGATACTTAACTTACTATATATATAGAGAGAGAGAGAGGGAGAGAGACAGACAGACAGACAGAATCTCTACAAAGGAGAGATGAACATTTAACAATATATCAAAACAGAAAAACACTGAGAATATGAGAACATTCATTGAAGGATATATGAGAAATTAAAATTTTAAAAAAATGGATGCTGCAGTATTATAAACATTGCTGACTTAAGACAGCTTATATATAAAATAATTTATATAAAAGTGGGGCTGAACATGTTTTGTGGCCGGCCAACTTTCCCCCTTTATGTTAATAATACTGTGCAAAAACGTATTGAAATTAATGGATAGAATGTCTAAATCTATTACAATATAAAGGTAACTTACCTAAAAATTGCACCCAAAAATGCAGATCCCACGCTAAATCTGAGTACAATAAATAAGTTATTGCCATATTCTGGACCCAAATGCAAATTGACTGAGTGTACATATATATATATATATATATATATAGTCGGACCTCCATTAAACGAAGTCGCTAAATCCCGAAAAAAGTTCATCATATGAACAATTCATTATAGGGAGGTGCATCTTTCAATATACTTTATAAACCACATAAAACATATTTTAAATGCATGAACACTACATATTAAAAAAAGTAATTATTCACTCCTTTTTGTAAATTAATATCCATTTTATTATGTATCTTACCCACCAAAAAAAAGAAAGAAAAATTTCAAGGAAAACAACAAAAAAGAATGTCGAAGAATATACTGTATTTTCAACATTAAGAAAATAATTTTGTATTAAAATTATTGAATTTTCTGATTTAAATCATACAAGTAATTTTAAACATACATTATTTTATAAATAGAAATTCTGAACTTCCATTATCAACACGACCTTGAATTTAATTGCTCCTAAAATCTGTTAATTTTGTTTGTGCTTGTGTTTTTTTTAATTCTTTGTTTCTTAATACGCCTCCATCTTTGCAATGCACCAAAAATCTCTTCAGGTGTATTTTTCCGAATGTTTTATTAAAATTTTCTAGCTAACCATTGCTACCTAGAAATTGGTCGTATCCCAAATAAATTTTTTGTTTGATGCTTACTAATGCTTTGACATTTTCGAGCTTCAAGAAATGAAGTTAGCAGTTCGACTGATCAGCACACTACTTATGAATGGAGACTGGTTCAAGGACCTTCCGGGGACACGAGACAAACTCCACTACAAGAATGATAGGGGGATTTCGAACGTTTCTGGAAAACTTGACAATGCAAGTTTAAAGGTTGCACTTCTTGGATAAAACGCCGAGAATTCTATTGCTCTTGGTGAATTAGGAACCTAATAAATACTCTAAGAGTAGGGAGGAAAAAAATTGAATCACAAAAAAAGTTTTTTTATATAGAAAATGCATTTCTTTATTGGGAGATTATTTTCCGAAGAATATCGTAAAATGTTCTTGCTTCCAGGAAAAGTTCGCTATAGAGAAAAATTCGCAATATAAAGATTGGTTCATCTTTACATATATATATATATATAACTTGGATATTCTCTAATATATTAAATAATAAATGAAAAAAAAATTTCACCGTACTTGTTAACTTTGTACACTATGTTTTCTGAATAACTATCAGGAGACATATAGTTGGGAAAAAACTTGTTCAGATGGGAGAAAAATCTCCAGGTCAAACAATTCCGATTATGAGGCGCTACATCAATAAAGTAGAGGCGCTATTACATACTGATTTCTTTATTCCGTTGACACTATCTCATTTCTCCTATTGAAGACTAACTGAACTGGAACAATGATATAGGTAAACAAAAATACTCAGTAAATTACTTTCCATCGCCTAATGGTCTCTGTGAGTGTAATGAGAGTTCTCTTTTGGCAATGCTCTACCTAACTCAACTAATTTATTTAGCAATTGGGCTTAGAGCACTAGTTACCAGCAAAAAACCAAATTTACCTTTCCTGAAATAAAATTAAGTCCTTATCAACTCCAGTAGACAAAATGGATGATACTGTAAATATTGAATAAAAAGAAAGGGCAATAAAGGAAATTTATTCTTTCTGTTTTTGTATATATATATATTTTATGCAATACACATTATATATTACATTGTATAGAAATATTGTATTAAAAAATAATTTTCTGTGGATATTAGAATACATCTCAAATTTTTTATTGTAATAACATTGTGAGGAAACTTTTCGTATTTCCCTTCATTATGGTTAAATGAAAAGATAAATAAAAATTTTAAAGTGAACCTTGTACTTGAGACGGCTTTACTTCCCACTAAACAAAATCAGACATGTAACTTGTGACTTTCAATTTAACACGATTATTAGCATTCAAATAGTAATCCAGTTTCTTTGAGGATTTGAAATATTTTTTACTTAGATATGTAGAACCAAAAGTGGAAAGCAGAATATATGCGATTTTCTCTCTTCAAACAATTAAATCTCTTCAGTAATGACATTCAAAAATTTACAAAATAGCCGTTAATTTATCTTTAGAGTTATCTATCAGATCTTTTAATAATTCCGCAAATGACCATAATTCTGAAGACGTTTATAAAACATGTCCCATCACAAATTTATCAACTTCCATCGACTCAAAACTGACAAATTTATAGAGTAGTGTAGAATGCCACTGAGAATTGTACCACGTGCCATAAATTGCTGATCCCTGGTATATAAAAATAGTGAGAACTATTCGTTTTACTCCTGGCCAAAATGTTGTCATCTCATAGATTCTCAAGCCGCAATTAAGACCGCTACAATACATTCCCATCAGAACTTGAATTCAAACGTAAGCAACTTATAGACTCATTTTTTAGCACTGAAAAAAATGGTTGTCCTTCAATGGATTCCTTCCCATTCCGGCATTCATGGAAATGAACAAGCTAACAAGTTGGGCAAAGAGGCTTCGACGCTGCATCCACCTTGTCTATCGATTCCTCTTAGAAATGCCAAGCGACTTTTCAGGGATAAATATCGTCAGAAAAGAATATCCATTCTTAGAGAGCTGGCTGTTGGTAAATCTTGACCTTGTCTACTCTACGGACAGAGAAGGGCTCAACTTTCTATCCTACCTAGGAGGGAGTGGCATGTATTAGAGTCATTACCGGGCATGATTACCTGCAGTTCCATCTGCTTAAGATCGGCCTGGCTGGTTCTCCACTCTGCCCTCTCTGTAAATCCGTGCCAATCACTGAAAACCATCTATTTGATTGCCCCTCTCTACTTCATGTTCTCTTGCAAGATAACTATGGAGGTCTCTCTCCTGATAGCGCAGCATCTGCTTTGTACTGGATTGCAAGACGTCTTATGCCCGAGAGAACTTTGGCGGGTGTAATTTAAAATAATAATAATAATAATAAACACATAATTTTGACAAAAATGAAGAAAATCATATTTGTTTAATATGTATCTATAAGAAAGAAAAAAAGAAACTTATGCAATGCTGGTTCATGAAGATCAAGCACTTTCCATGAAGTGTGCGTACGAGTGGTTCGTCCGTTTTCGAGAAGGCCGAGAAAGTGTTTCTGACAAAACCCTTCATGGAAGACCGGCGACCTCCGTCAGTGACGAAAAGGACGATTAATCACGAAAGGCAGTCAATTAACTGTGCACATGATTCCTGTACCCAGTATTTAGGGATGAGAAAAACATGGGTAATACGTACGGTACGACCTCAGTACGTACAACAATGTTCATAGTTTTATGTTCACGACAATGTTCACCCTCACACAGCCAATATCGCCAAACAGTTTCTGGAAAAAAGGGGAGGGGTGCAAATTGAACATCCACCATACTCGCTAGATTTCAATCCTCCAGACTTATTCCTATTCCCGACTCATACTCGCTTTGAAAGGAAAAGAGATTTGACGATATTCCTGACATCCAACGAAATATGACTAGGCTTTTGAACTCCATCCCAAAAGAAAACTTCTTGCAAAGTTTCTAGAATATGTATAGCAGATATCAGAGGTGCATAGTTATGGGAAGTGATTATTTAGAAGGACAATAAGTTATTTTCCGTTAATACTTCATCTACGTTAACGTTACAGGACTGTTCACCGAACTTCATTGTCAGAAGCTGTATCTTACTTAACCATAGTACTCTTCTGCTTATAGGACAATAGGACATTAAAACTCAGGGCTATATTTAAAACCAAACCAATGATGATACCTAGTTTCCCTGAAAAGTGTTTTCATGTACACGAAAAGGATAAAAGGCCGAAAACGGTGTAAAACTGTGGATAAGGAATGTTTGGTGAAAGCGTCCAGGTGTTTTAAGGAGTCATTAAAATATTTTAGTTAAGAACATGTTCAGATCCCATCTAACGGATATTAAGAAGAAATCAGTGGCAGTGCAACACATATATCGTCTGCCTAATTGCGTAACTCCTTCTGGGGTTCTAATTTGATATAGGAGTGCTTTTCGCCAACTTGTTGTTTATGTTCGCCAAGATGGGCGATAACATTACAATATGGTTACCTTGATATTTTTATCATGTGGTAATATGGTTGTGCTATGGAGATTACTTATATTAGAGTTAATTTCTATTGGTTTTTTTTCCCGTGGTAACTCTATTAATTTCAGATAATTTTAATTCGATTTCCTTAAAAACTTAACCATTTCCATTGCATTTGTTCTTCAAGCTACTTGTTCAGTCTTCTGTTGCATTTTGTACTATTTTCGAATATGGATATTTCTAATATTATTGGTGGGTACCAGGATATTTTTTGAAAAGAATGAGTGCTGTGATTTTAATTATTGCTATAAATCACACACATTTCCACTTTATTTTACTTTTTAATAAAGCTTTTTTGAACGTTTCTTGTTCGATGAAATTCATTGAAGGAACTCGCAGTTTTTGGAATATTGAAAATTACCAGCACTTATTAAAAAAATTGATATTCATTATTAATTTTAACCCTCTCGCTGAGCATCCCGCGATTTCCACGGGCATGCATTTTTCCGACTATTTAGCTGCGCAACCCGTGCTACTCTTGTTTATGTTTTAATTTTTTTATGTTCATATTTTGATGATATAATTCTATATCTTAAAATAAAAACTCTTTTACAATATTTTTTTTGAATAATTTAACTCTAAAATGTAGATTTAATATGTAGATTTGAAACCTAAAAAACCATTGCAATTTTTTTAACCATTTGATAAAATAACTCGCAGGAAAGGGTTAATACATATAATTATTTTTTTTATAAATAATAAATATAAAATTATTATAAAATTAATATTTTTTTTTATAAAAAATTTCTTTTTATTTTACTTTTTAAAAAATATTCAAATGTTATTTATTTATAATTATTATTATTATATTATATGACATTATTATATATAATAATTAATTTTTATGAATATTATTATATGTAATAATATCCATGTAATATGTTTATAATTATATAAAAGTTATAGAATTTACTTATATAATTTCTTTTAAAATTTCACTGGTGTCAAAACAAGAACAGGTGGGTTTATTTCCATAACTTCAGAAAATCATCTGAGAACATGAAATTTGAAATGGGGAGGATTTTGTACGTAAAAGGGTGACGAAAGCATCGGCGCTGAAAAGGGAAAAAAACGCCGGTTTTAAAAAACAAAACAACTTTATTGAACGATAGTATCGGGACTCATGATTGTCTATCCAAAAAAAACAAGCAGATGTTCCCTTTAAAATTGAAAACCCCACCCTTACTAAAAAGGTTGTTTGCACCGTCTGCATACTCAAAACCAGCTGGTGCAAAAATTTTTGAGGTAGGAGTGCCCCTTTCCCCAATCAACATCTGTTTGAGTTTTTGGTTGTACTCGGGTGTGGCGGGGGCAATAGTTCCCCCAAAACATCCCCCCATGTTCATGGGATTTAAACTGGGGGACGCCCAATCCATTCAGTGATATCTTCACTTTCCCCAGCTCCTCAGCAGCAAGAGTGCGATTGGGGGCATTGTCATCCATAAAAAAGAAGTCTGGGGGCCCGGCACCCCAGAAAAAAAATACATGGGGAAGAAGTACCTCCTCACTGGGGTCCCCGGTTACAGACCCCTTTTTTAAAATGTGAAAATTCCCCCGGTTCC
>BMAV01005193.1:12451-46203 GCA_019973955.1 Trichonephila inaurata madagascariensis
TTTTTTAATATTTAAAGCGAGAAAGCCCGGGATCAGGTGTGCACTCGATACTAACGTTAATGGTCGCGGGGAGTGATGCACCCCAATTCTTTTTTTTTATAATTATTTTCAATATACAAGATAAAAATCACAATTTCAGTGAATAATTTAACTAAGAGAAAATATACTTACCTATTTCAAGGATTTTTCTATTTGTCTTTCATAATTTGAGAAAATATCCAATAAATCACGGACACAAATCACAGACACTTTTTGCTAACATTACAGGAAAGCTATTTGCAAGCAAAACTGACGCATTTTGTTCACGTTTTTGTAATTTTAATATCCTTTGATGATCGACAAATATCCTGTTGAACTTTTTCTTGCTTGTGTCTTTTTGACAGGGTGAAGTGCATTTTGCGGTACAGTTATGGCTTCATATTTTCTTGATAAGTTCTTAATGTAGCTATTGAAAATTTTCCTTTCGTTTTATGTTTATTGCTTTTCTCAAATTTAATTTCGCTAACATGATTAATATGCATTATTTCAGCAAGTGTTTCCCTTGTTTGATCAGCTTCAATTTCCTTTCAGAGAGATCACAGATGCCCAATGCTCATTTACATTTATAAACCTTAATCAGTCGTACAACATCACAATTAAAACCACTAAGTTATTTATAGGGGGAAATGCAGCATGTTCAAGAAAATATTTTTGAAAAATAGTGGTCGTGCTGGGAACTCGGTCTAAACAAGTACCTTAAGATTCTAAAAAAACGTTTGCCACTCCCAAAAAAGGAGATATGTTATCAATTCATTTTAACTCCCATTAAGACTGTCATATTAGAGGATTCTCTGTCAAGGTCATTGGTAACAAATAAACAGTTTTCCCAGAATTAACGATTTTTGTATTATATGTTTCAGTATACTCATAAAAAATAAATCTTGGCCAATTAATCCTTCAAAGTGCTCAATATGCTTATCCATGTATCAAAAAACTCTTTCACATTGTGAAAAAAAAGCGCAATAGAATTATATAATTTACAACTTCCCTAAAAAAAAGGGATGCAGGTAACCATAACAGTAAGTTCGAAAGCCAGCAAAAGTAATATTTTAAGTTAAAAGAAACGTAATAAAAAAAAATCTCTCATCGTAGGATTACAGCAAAGCAAACAAAATATATTTTTTATTTAGCTATAGGATCAAAGATAGCTAATGAGCGTTCAAAGTAGAATCTTTTATTTTTGATGACCTTTTTTTTCACCAGATGATATATATAAATCATATCAATGTAAATCTGTATTTTTTTACTATATCAGAAAGTATTTTTTTTTTCATTCCAGTAAATTAATTTTTTTTAACCTTTTATTTTCGATATGCTCGCGCCCCACAGTTTGAGAAACACTGATATAAAGAGAAAAATTAATTACTTATTTCCTGAGAATCCTGTCACATTTTACATTGAAATCAAATTCAATACATTGTTTGTAATATGTATTACTTCAAAACGTTGTATTCCATTCTTGCCTGGATGAATGTTCAATTGTTCAAAGATCCGTTCAAGAAAATGATTTCCAAATTTTAAATCACAAAAATATTGTATTGCGTATTTTAAATACATGTAGAACATACGACTTACAACACACTCTAAAGAGTAAAAATTGATGCATAATGGAAATAAAATCCAATTTCATTATAATTTGACAAAAAAATTGAATTTCAGAATAATTGCATGATTTATTTAAGATTTCGATCGTTATTGTGAAGAAGAATGAAAAATGCATTGCTACTTTTCTAGCCTAAATACAAGCTGTCCCACGTAGTTGCAAAGACTAATAAAACTTTTCCATTAATATCTTGTGCTTGATTCCTTACTATATTATTTCAAATTCTTGAAATAATAAGGTAATTCTAGGTTTCCATTACAGAAGTATCCATCACATCCAAAATGTTCTTAATGAGAAAGCTATATCTTAAATTAATTTACCAACAATATGTTCGGTTGGCCTGAAGACAATTTATAGCAGTGGAATAATGCAATGCTTGTGCAATAGTGTATTATCTTGTTGAAAAAGAAGTCTCAGGCAACACTACATATAAAAGGCTACACAATGCATCATTACATTTTCTATAAGTACCACTATTCAATAAGAAACAATTATGAAAATAAATTACCTCAAATGCAGTAAAAATTTGCCATCAGCTGCATCTATCACTACTGCACTTACCCAACTTTCTTATGCATCAAGTTCAATCCCAGATGTATTTGGTTTCATTTGTGCGTGGAAGGCATTGAGTCAGTAAAATAGATTTTATTGTTTAGTAAACTTTCAAATTTCATCTTAAAGAGGTTAAGAGAGCCTTAAGATTATATTCTTACTACTACAAGTCACGCAGGCCCACAAAAAAACCATAATGGTCTGGAATTTCTCTCTTCACTTGATAGATAAAACACTCTGTTAGTCAGTCGCGGGAAAACTTGTAAAACAGGAATTGTAAAAGTCCCCCATGAGTCTGATTACCTATCACTGGGGTTCTGTGACTCAAACCCGACTTGGCGTTATGGGTAGTTAACCTAGAACAAAACACCATGAAATGATCACAGACACAAATAATGACCTAACAACTGGAAAAAAAAAGTATCCGGTTAACTCAAAGTAGAAAATTATAATTTACCTATATATATTCAAATCTAAATAGTCAAAAATAACTCATGTATGGTCACCAAAAGAATTGCTGACTTTCTAATGCAGCTTATCCAAATAACTGATGATGCCTCTGAACTTAACCAACGAATTGAATCTGATCCAAAATGAAATTTGATCGGACAATCTCCGTATGAGAATTACTTTGAATGGATAAATTCCAAGGACTTGGAAAGAAATTGTTCTCTAGATAATAGAATAACTAACATTTCCCTGTAGCAGCGTGTATCATCCAACTCTTTACACTCATGCAAACCCCTTTCTTTATATACTAAAACTCGTCTGGATATCCCATTTAAATTGTTAGAAGATTGCAGTTAAATTTCAATAAAGATTAAAAATCAAACTTAAGTTTGTTCAAAAACGAAAATCTCATGAGATAGCCTGTTTCAAGGTGTACATATAAGTAGCCCCGTTCTGTTGCCGAGCCTATTCCACCCAAACATATTTTTCAACAAGATGATAAAAGTCATATAGAACATACATGCTATGAATTGCCTCTAAGACAGTCAATCAGGACGACAGCAGTTATCTAGAACAGAGCCTATTGTCAAACGCCTTTTGACAAAACGCTTATTCAATAAACGAAAGCCTATTGACTTCCTAATTTTGTTAAATATATCCCCTTAATGTATTGTTCTGCAAAATATATGTATTATCTATAAATCTATACATATAAATAAAAATGAAGTGTCTGTTTGTAATTTGAAATTAACAGCTTTTTACTAAATACATTTAAAAGTATATACGGTAATTATATGAAAAAAATCAGTTTTTAAAATTTTTGTCTGTCTGACTGTCGATCTGTCTGTCTGTTTGTTCCGGCTAATCTCTGAAACCACTGGACTGATTTTAACAGAGCTTTCACTGGCAGATATCTAATGTTATAAGGAGTAACTTTGGCTACTTTTATTTTAGAAAAAAAATAAGGGTTCCGAGAAAATAAAATTAAAATCAATGAAATAGTGAGCAATATCAGACTCAAATAGGGATTATTTATTTCAATAGGGATTATTTATTTCAATAGGGACTATTTTTATTCAATAGGGACTATTTTATTTCGCGAGCCTTCTGTCTCAACGATTTCTAGCAGTTATATCAAACTTTTCTGTTTGAATATGTGTTGTTGCCACTCGCGACATTTCCCGTTCATGTCCTTTGATCCTAATGATTTTACAATCCGTAACTGCATGGTCGAAGGTCATGCATCCCTTTCCCCTTCTTCCTTGTGGCTTCCTTTGTGTTCACGTTTCACCCTACTGTTACTTAGACCTATTTTGATCCTAATTATTTTAGTCCTCACCCCATCGACAGTGACAAAAAGGTCATGCGTCCACTTCACCCCTTGCTCTTCAAAAAACGAAGGAAAAAATAAATAAAACAAAAAAAAAATGAAACAGATTCACGAAATAGAAGAATGACATTATACTTATAGCATAGGTATTTCTTTACGTAGAATACATAATTATTAAGTTTTCGTTAACCGTGCAAAATGAGTAAACACTTTTTTTGTTAAATTCCACGTGGACGAAATCGCGGCTATATAACAGCTATTTAACATAAAATAAATGCAACAGAAAGTAATATTAACGTATTACACATCTAGATACAAATTATTTACACTATTTTAAGCGTTTATTACACAAAATTTGTAACAATGTGTTACTTTTGCTGAGCAGGTAGGTGTTTTAAAAAATCGACCCACAAGAAAGTTACGGGGCGTCATAAAAAATAATAAAAAAAATTCAGCTATTATATCTAAAGACTTAAAATTTAGCGAGCAAGGATTTTTTGTTCAGCTGAGATATGCTAAAAGCTTTTTTTTTTGTTTAATTTACAATTCACGTAAAATAACTCATTAAAAACTTCTTTATCCTCTGTCTGTATTGTTTAATTTTTAAATTCACCCGTGCGAAGAACGGGTATACCAGCTAGTTTTTATATAAATCACATGTTCTCATTTTCATCGCAATTAGCGGAAATGTGAATAACTTTTATACTACAATAAAAGAATGGGGATTACCTTCATAGTGCATTATTATTTTTTTGTCTTAGAGTATAGATATAACGTGACACTTTTTTTATTCGTGAAAAAATTGTTTCATGATCTATAAAATTAAATATTGGCTATAACATTTAAATTCAGAATCTTGTCTTTTATTATTTATTTTTTTCCTTCATAAAAATATGATTCCAGCTTTCTTAAAAATTTTTAATCAGATGACAAACGTTGTACTTCTATTTATTAAATTCAACTTTACTACTTTATTTATAAATATATGTGAAACTTTACTTCATTCTTCTGAAATCAAATAATGCCATAGCCTAGAGGAATACGTTTAAAAAGTTCAGAAATTTTTTTAGCTCTATGTATTGTTTCATATTTCTATAACATATCAATAATACCTTGTTTCGAATTATATGATAAACTTATGGAATATTTTTGAATTCTTTTGCTTAAATAAGACGGATGAATATTATATAAGTATTATTTTTTTTTCTCACGCTCAACCGTTAAATATCTGATTTTATTATAAAACTTACTTTAAATTCATAAGAATACTATACTATTTCTAGTATAAAACTTGGAAGTTTTCAAAAGAATTCATAAATAATATTTGAATAGTTAATATAAGCTTATTTAATCAAGAAGTCTATTCATATTCATATATTCAAGCTGATTGTTTTTATCAGCCTTAAAATATTCAAAAAACTGGATATTTGAAAGCTCGTAAGATTCTCTTTTATACAATAATCCTTTATGATGTATGGATACTTCTAATGTAGATTTCTCGTGTGATTATAAAGGAAAGAATATAACTCACAAATCCCCTAAAAATAAAATTTATAGACGGGTATTATACAGGATGTAACGAAACTCAACGTTAAGGCAACTTTTTTTAAAAAAAAAATAATAAAAATATGTTGATTTTTTTTTTTTTTTGATTTTTTTAGTACATTTTAAGAGAAAAAAAGGCTAAAATTAAAAAGATAACAATGAATGATTACTACTAAAAGAAAAAATGAGTAAAAACTGACAAAAAGTACATAAACAGGGCCCCCTCTGTACAAATAGTAATTGAACTAATTCTGAATTTTTCAATTTTGATGTATTATATTGCTATTGCGTTTTGAAATGACCTTCAGGATAAGAGATATTTTAATTTTTACTAACATTAGAGCACTTTATCTTAGTTGTTATGTGGAATTCCTTAAAAAACAGTGACTATATTAACATAAAGAACTATAAATTTTGTAATAAAACAGTGATTGATAAATCTGAAGGTTAAAACACTTTTACTGTTATACAGAACATATACAAAAAATTTTAGCAGATTATTTAAAAAAACATTTTGTGCAATCGCTGTCCCCATTTGAGGTTTTCGAAAAGAACACATTTCGAGTAAAACGCGTTTCAAAGTTTGACAATTTATGTAAAGCTTATGGCATTGGCTTTTACTAAAACACTCGTAGTTTTCTTTCTAGTAAATGGAAAATAAAACACTTGGTATTTTTGAAAAGCTAAAAAAATTGCCTATAAAATAAAATCGTAAAAAAAGCTGTCTGTTTCCTTAAAAAAAACCATGATTTTAGGGTAGTCCGATACCTTAACTGGGCATGGGGCGAAAGAGGAGGTCACATTAGTTCTGAAAAATACAGAAACACATTTCATATCAACTGGCTAAATGATGGCGATCATATTTTAAAAATATGGAAAATTAGCCCCTTTCATTACATTATTACGCTTTGTGACCACACATTTCACAGTTTTATAGTAATTTTTTTGCTAACATGATCAAACAAATCCCTGCTATTAATCACAGTCAAAAGATAGGGCAAGAAACTTTGCTGGTTTAGTCCAAATTAACTTAGTTTGTTTGAATCCGAGTTTTAGAAAAGGATGTCGTATAACTTTGACTCTCCATAAAAAGATAAATGTAACATATATATACTACGATGTACAATTTACTTCAAAAGATGATTCATTTAGTTATAATTCCAAAATGGTACAGCACTTATTATTTCTATATCTATAACAAAGTTTTTTTTTTCAAAACATCTTTATTTTAAAAACACATTATGAACTAAAACTTATGTGCATTAAAAGATATTTAAAAATGAAACAATGAGAACACGTGTAGTTACCAATATAAAAAAAGCGATATAGCTAGATAGTTAATTAGGCTGTTATACAACAAAGAGGATGTAATTGCAAATAATTGTGTTAATCATTATGTATCATTGTCAAAAATCTGTCTCCATCTCACTTGCTTACATCGAAAAGAAAAAATCTCTCTCTCCCTCTGTATATATACGAGGTTTGGGGCATAAGTCATGGAAACTATTTTGGTTCTTGTAGATATGTGAACGGATCACAAACGTATATGTGTCATGTGCAAGTTCTGCAGTCATAGCGTGTATGCAGAACAACAGATGGCTCTGTGATAGTTGGTAGTAGTACAGCGAGGGCTGTGAAATCAATCAGTTGGTGAGTGTAGTGTGAGATGGAAGTAACCCGTTTTGAGCAGCCCGCTTTCATCAAAATAGCAGTTCTCCGTGGGAGAAATGCGATGGAATGTCACAGTGAATTTGGCAGGGGACTACATTGAGGGTCTTTAGGCCCAGGTTTGTCATGTCAGCTTTATGTGTACTTTTGCACCGTAAAGCCCATATTGCCCTGTATACTACCATAACAAGTGTATTACGATATTTTAGTGCTATTCATTGACTACACATGTAGTTGACACCTTGTTCTTCCATCTGTATATATCATATTTTCCAACCGGACTGGTACTTTCAAGAAAAGAAATAGTTGCCATGATTTTTGCCCCAACCCTCGTATAAAGAGAGAGAGAAGAGTAATTTACGGAAAGTATATACGTAAATCTTTTATTCTTTACTTTTTTACAGTATTAAAATTTACAATGTTTGCTTACATCTAACTTACGAATACAACTCTGATATTTAAACAAATTGTAAGCCAATATTTCTATAATATGATATGATATAATTTTCTGAAAAGATATGATATAGTTTTATTGAAATTTTAAATAAGCATAAAATAATAAATTATTTTTCTGATGAATATTCATTATTCTGATAAAGTAATTACTTGTTGAATAAAGAAATATATTTATTCATGTGAAAATCCCAGTAAACTTTTACAGTGTTGGTACATTTTTATAAGCATGTAAATACCTCTGTATCTTTACACGTATTTCAATTCTCGACATATTTTTTTTTCTTTTGTATATTTCATACGTATGTAAAATTTATAAATATAAACTAATGTTAGGGAAAACACTGCAGAGTCTTCTATAATCTATTACATTTAAAACCATGCTCGAAAAACATGAAATTAATATTCATTCGTCATTTACCTGTAGAGATATAATCTAAAGTTTAAAACCGGAAAGAATAAATATCTCGAGTAAAAAAATTACACATAATAAAGTGTAATATATGGTTAATGAGGATTTTAAAATAAAATAATTGTGAAGAATAAAATACTATTTAATACTTTGCAAGTTTTTATTTTATGAAACAGATGACATTTTATGAAACGATTTTCATGCAGACAATTATACATTTTTAATACAGACAATTTTTTGTAAGTCGATATCATTGTGTTATTTTCATTCGATTTTGTTTTTGTAGAACGACATAGCAGAGAATAACGTTTGACTCGAAATTTTTCAAGTAGAACAGAGGTTTATTTATTTTACATGCAGATTTGACACTTTAAAGAAAAAACTGAATCTTTATGTATTTGAACCAATGTATTCGACTGTATGTAATTGAACTGAATGTGTTTGAACGAATGTATTTGACTGTATGTAATCGAACTTAATGTATTTAAACGAATGTATTTGAACTGAACGTATATGAACAAATTCGATAAATATGATTCAAAAATTTAGACTTGAATTTTATTACTTTTCTTAAGCCACTTCTTTCATAATATTTTACTAAGAAAATCAGTAATATTTAGTATTAAAAGGGTCAAATTTACTTTCCTTCAACGTAAAAATTTCTTTGGCAATCAAAATCCATTAAAAGAATACTGTGTCCGAAGCGTAATACAGCAATGAACTGTGGAAATTCTATCCCTTCAGATACAACTTTTGCAAAACGTGCTGCACAGGAAAGATTACTTTTAGATTTTATCGTATGTGGTTGCTATGACAACGCCATTTGGAAAAACTTGATGTAGAGATGGGAAGAAAAAGGCACAACAACCGAAGTACCTACTTTTGTTACAGCCGTAAAAGCAAAGAAATAAATATAAATGTGTTAAGCCCTGAAACACTAACTTCTGTAAAAAACACCTCTAAATATATTCTTATTCTAAAAATATAAGGAATATATTCTTGTAAGAAATGCTTGTATTTGCCAAAATTCTTTAGTTGAAATGTTTTTAACAAAACAGAATTGGAGAATACCAAAGCAATTTAAATGTACTTTGATGAAAGAAAATTTTCAAAAAACAAAAATGCAATCAATGTACAGCATCTTTTGTAGTTACAATCTTATTATCTGAAACACAAATTTGTTTTTCTAGAAAAAAATAAGTATATTAGAACTTTTTGAATTCGAATACAATTAATTGTTTCGATTATTATTGAATAATTGCTCATTATTCTTTTTTCAGTAATAATATTTCTGATAGGCTAGATATCTTACTGTTCTCTTCTCCAGTTTATGATTTAATGAAGGAAAAAAATGTCAAAAATTCTTTTCTTACAGAAAATTTCATGTCTTTATATTTTTTGAGGTATTGATGCGAGGTATGCGATACTTTATCGAGCAAAAAATGGGAGAAAAAATTTAATTACGAAGTGGAAAGGTATGGAAACCTGCTTGAGAATTAGAAATGAGAAATATTTGTAATTACAGAGCAAGTCTTACAGAGAAAACTTTAATAACATTGGTTTTTAATCTATTTTTGGCAATTAGATTTTTAAAACATCGTCTCCCTCCAAAAATAACTCTTAATTGGGTTTTTTTTTTCTTTTTTTTTTTTTTTTTTTGCTTATTGGAAAAATGTTTCTGAATGTAACGTAACCCTAGACTAAATTATGCATAACTTTTTTTACAAATGATGTTAATTTATCTTGATATCGGCTAAACTGGGAGCAGGCATGTACTCGATACTAACATTAGTGGTTGCGCGTGGTGATTGAGTTACCCCAAACTTTTTTTTTATAATTATTCTTATTGTACACGATAAAAATCGCATATCCAGTGAATTATTTAATTAAGAGAAAGTATACTTATACCGACTTGTTAGGAATTTTCTATTTTTCTTTGATAGTTTGAGAAAACAACCAATCTATCTGAACTAAAATGACACATTTCGCTAATATTACATAAATGATATTTGCAGACAAAACTGTCATATTTTATTCAAGTTATTGTAGTTTTTTATTGTCCTTTGATGATTTCTAATAGTATTTTGAACTTTTTCTTGCCTGGGTGTTTTTGACAGGGTACAGTGTGTCTAATGTACATTAATGGCTTCATATTTTTCTTGATGGAGTTTTTTAGGCAGCATTTGAAAATTTTTCTTTCAACTCAAACGTACCATGTTCAACTCTTTTCTCAACTTTACTTTCGCTATCATGATTAATATGCATTATTTCGGCATGTTCTTCTCTTGCTTAATCAGCTTAAACTTCCTTCAAAAGAGTTCACAGATGCCCATTTCTTTTTTTTTTATATATATATATTCTGCTAATTTACATTTATAAACCATAATAAGTCGCACGATACAACAATCAAAACCACTAAGTTGTTCACAGGGGAAAAATATGGCATGGTTATTGAAAATATTTTGAAACAAAAATGGTAGAGCGGGGAACTCAGTCAGAACCTTCCTTACCTTAGTAGCAATATTACCTTAAGTCTGTAAATAAACGTTTGTCACTCCCAAAAAAAAGAGAGAGAGATGTAACAAATATATTTCAGTTTCCATGAAGACTGTCAGACAGGATGCTGTCAAGGTCATTGGTAAGAAATAACCATTTTCCCCAGAATTAATGATTTATTTTGCCTGGGATGCCTGCCTTATTTCGCCCACGGCCGGGTTAAATAATTCAAATTGCTTCTATGGTCTCCTACTTTCATATCACGCATTAAACAAAGAAAATTTTACAAGAAATGCGAAAAATTCAAGTGAACATGGTTAATGTTTCAAAATATTTGTATAACTCGCCATATTCAAGATGGAAAGATAATGAGTTGTAATTTAAAGTTTTTTTTTTTTTTTTAAATTCAGATGTGACAAATGAAAGTAATATTAATGTCGATGTAGAATGGATTAAACAATAAATAATCACTTGATTAATATAATTATTTAGTTTAGTACAATTTCTAAATCCATAGCATAAAAATTATTTATTAAAGATTTACAGTTTTTTTTTTTTTATTCAATAAATTATTATATAACTGTTAACAAAAGACATTTATTGTGAACATGACGTTTTTCAAAAATTGATTTTTTAAATAACACTATAACATCTTATTATTATTTTTATGGACAATAGGAATAATGGAAGGTTTTATTGAAACTGAACGGTGTAATCATTTGGAAAGAAACTAAAGAAAGCTTTCAGAAATAAAGCAAAATAAAAAGTTCACAAGACAAAATATTATGAAATTTCTGATTAATAAAAAGATTTTTATTAATCACTAGCAAAAACACTGTACCAAATAGAGAATTCTACAAAATGCAGGTATCAACTTATATAATTTCTCTAATTATATTATAAACAGAATAGTTGTTTTTAATATATTTTATCATAAAACTGAACGTTAAATTAAAATGTACTCAGGGAGAAAATAATTATTTGAATACTATCAAAAGTGGTAAGCAAAAAAAGGCAATGTGAAAAAAAAAATAAGTCAATTCCTACTTAGGTCAACAAAGAAAAATTTTTTTTAGGAACTTTTTATTAAATAATTACAAAATTGAGTGGTACAATAGAAAAAGAATTTCCTTCCAATAATCAATGTATACTGTAACCATCTATTGACTTCACTCGGAACAAATTTAATTTTTTCTGCCATATAAAACAAAAAATTAATTAATTAAACAATATTTGAAAAAAACTGTATTTTCATCAGGTGTCATTCCCTAAAAGTTAAAAAATATGTATTTGAATTTGAGTTGATGAATGAAAAGTATTTTATTCAAGATTGAAAATTTGAACAAGATACATATATAAATAAATATATATAGGGAGAGAGAGTGTACCAATAAGTAAGAAGTGAAAAAGTAGAATATCTTCATATCACGGATTTCTTAACCCGCGGTCACTCGCGCCTGTTTTTGCTACCTTCGTTACTTGCGGGGTGTAGGGAACACCCCAAACTTTTAACACGTGTATTTAATTATGAAAATAAAATTAAGTCATTATGATACATATTTATAAAGTACAATCAGTGTTTTTGTATTATACAAATAAAATCATTAAATTTATTGCATATAATTGAGACTACCATTAATTTAAACTAAACATACAAAATTTTAATTTTAAAACATATAATTTTATATTTTTTCATAAACCAGTATATAAAACGTATATACCAGTAATAAATATACTTTATAATTAATGAGATAATGATAGAAGAAAGTATAGAAAAATAAAATTTTAATCATTTTCCAAACATTCAGAGCAGACTGTATACAAATGCGCAACATCTCGCGGGAGTTCTCAGCCCCCCAGATAAACTTTTGAAGGTCATTACAGTCCAATCGTTCGAGAAAGAGGGATTTCATCAGGCCTGAAGGTTAATTGACCTAAAATGTGCAGCTACAGAAAAAATCTTGGTTCTGCACATTCTTTTTAGAATCCTGGGAGGGTTTTATTGTTGCTGGGGTGTACAGAACACACACCCCGCGCGAGTGATCGCGGGTTAAAAGTATATTTTAAAGAACATCTTGAATGATACAAAATACATATAAATAGCCTATATAAAGTTTTAATTGAATGATTTTTACAAAGCTATTCACGAATGATTTTTTTTCAAAAAAAATCATCATAGTTCTGTAATACTCCATTGGAATGTTCGGGCTCATGTTTGCTACTTCAATCAACGCGTACTTTTTTTTTTAATTTCTTGCATAGAAATGTTTTAATTGTAATGAAGATAATTCCAATTTGCCAAATTTTAGAAGGTTGGAAAATCAAATCTATAGTTAAAATACATGTATGTCAATACCAAATTACGTATTGTCTTTTTATTAATCAATTATTTGGAATTATATTAAATGTGTTATATCACAAATGGGCAAAAATATATAATCAACTGATTAGCTCCTTAATTTCTTGCTTTTTATTATAAATCCTCATTGGTAAATATTTCTGTTAAAACTATTAAAAAATATAATGAAGAAAGCATTCGGTGGTAAATTAACTTTTTATTACTGAATAAATATTATATTTGACAAAATATTTACTTGCTGAATTATAAATCATTTCTGCATCATAATCGCCAATATATTATATTATTCCTTTTAAATGTACAAATAAATTAAAAATATGTTATATATATAACAAAGTGAGGACGCAATATTTTAAATGCAAATACTAATTTAAACGTATTACATTAAATATATGGGTTCTATTTAGCCCTTTAATATGAAATAAGAGCCTAATTATCTGTCAAATCTGGAATTATCTATAATTATCTGGAATTATCTGTCAAAAATAGGTGCACACTATTTATTTCCGTTATATTTCCAAAATATTTAATAATGCACCAATTACAATTAAGCCTTTAAATTGTTTTGGATTTTACGAAATAAATTATGGATAATTGTATGCGTAAACATTTCAAGCGGTAAACATATCTTAATTAAATGGGTTTTGTTTTGAAAACATGGAATAATAATTATTTAATGCTACGTGAATATGAAGAATTTTAAATTGCCTTTTAACATTACTAATCAAAGCTGAAATGTATGCATATTTTGGAGATAGAACAATACTTTACTTTATGATATTTATTAAAGTAAAATGAGAATTGATGCTTAATATTATCATACATATAAATACTTTTCTTTTTCATAGACATACAAATTAAAACAGGATTACTGATGAATTTATTTTAAAAAATTATATATTATTGTTATCTTTTTATTCTTATATGTCTAGATCAATAAAAAAGAATAAGATTCAAGAAATGAAATTCCTACTTGGAAGTCTTTCTCTAAGAACTGTTTATATATATTTATATATATATATATAAATTTGCGACAAAATTAATTGATATGCACGACAACTATAAAACCAGAAATATTTCTTTATTTATTAGGAATTGATTAACAGCTAAAGTATGTGTCACATTTATCGTACTTTTTTAAACAAAGCAAAATTTTGATTTGTGAAATTACAAGTTTCGGTTTTACTAGTATTTTAACTGTTGTTTGGGCTGTTGTTAGTAGTGCCCCCAAGAAATTCATCCTGGCAAAGGGCTATATTATGTCTGTCATTTTGCCTGCACCCTTAAACACCAGGCAGGTTGGTTAGTTGGTGTCACGTCTTTTGAGAAGTCGAATGGAACCGTGTATTGAAATCAAACCTTTTTATCTTTTCACTGTACAGTTCTCTTTGGAAAGGAAATTCCCCTAATCTTTACGAAGCTGCAAGTTTTGTTGGACAGGCGAAGATGTGTTTTGAGAACAGCTCCATTTCTGGACAGTTTCTACAAGTTTTGTATGATCTGGTACCATCTTAACTAACTTTCATCCCTCCAAAATGGTGGGTTATCAATCTGAGAAGGATCATTGTAACTTCTCAGTTTACATAAATTTCACGCATCTGATGGTCTTTCTTAATGTATTTTCCTTTTGAAGCCATATCTGGTAATGGCATTAGCGTCTTGAAGAGTGATGGTGATTCAGTTGTTGAGAATTCTTGAGCTTTCATCGGCTGTCTCTTTTCCATCGATTCCAGCGTGCGTAGGTATCCTGTGCATAGTGCATGTCTTTCCCATCTGGTTGATTGTTTCTAGGTGAATGTTTCAAGGTGAGTTTTGAATGTCTTCAGTAAAGGCAGCATTAGAGTCACAGTAAATTACAAGCCATTTGGCTTTATTTGCCATTTAAGTCGATGTAAAATCTCAGGAACCCATGGATTGCTCTTAATTCACATGTGATTTTGGGAGCGATGTTGTCCGCTTCATGTTTTTGGAGAATAGTTGAGCCATTTGGTAGAGTGTTGTGAATACCGGCTCCACCCTGTTAGATAGTCTCATCTGATGAACCACCTGAGGATACACAATTGCATAGTGCATGTTTATCCCTTTAGTCGATTGTTTCTAGGTGAATGTTTCTGGGTGGGTTTTGAAAGTCTTTGCAGTATCGCCTCTAGCACTGCCTTAAAATCACAGTAAATTACAACCCCTATGGTTTATCATTGTCATTTAAGTCGATGTAAATTCTCAGGGTCTCCTGGATTGCTTTTAATGCACATGGGATTTGAAGCTATGTTGCCTGCTCCATGTTTTTGGAAAATAGTTACCCCATTTGGTACAGTGATGGGAATACTGGCTCCACCCTGTTGGATAGTCTCATCTGACGAACCACCTGTCAGTACAATTAGGTTCCGAGGTATTTTAATTAATATTATATAATCGTTAAATTTATTTTGTCAAAACACAAATATTTCTTTATTTTCATATATGATAAATGTAGAGAAAAATAATAGCATGAACAAATTAAGCGAATGCAACTGAATAAATGAGACGGACAAATCCAAATGAAAAGAAAAATGCCCAGTTTAAGTTAGTAAATAATAAATTAAGCACATAAAAGATTTATAGAAAAGTATACAAATGAATTTCAGAAAGACCAGAATTTTAGATAGTGCATTGTGTCTTATTTTCTGTTAGTAATAGAAAAAGTCTATAAAGAAAGATAGTTTGAAAAAAACACTAGTTAATAGTACAGAAAAGTGTAAAATCGATAAGTAAAGTCTACTTTAATTGAGAAAAGCTAATTTTTTTATAGTTTACTATATAAACAGTAGGTTGATTTTTTTTTTTACATTTTGTTGATAGTTCTTTTAATCAGATAACATACCATTTTTATCATTTAGTATTAAAATTAAAATTAAAATTTAAAATGTGTCATTGTAAAAAATAGAAGTAAATGAAATAATAAGAAAGTCAAGGAGATAATAAATACCATTATTAAGCAATTAATAAGCAATACTACAAAAGAAATTAATTAAAAAAATGTTTAATATGGTTCCTATTTGAGCCAAGCATTTTGAAATTTTTGAATCAAAAATACAAATAATTCTTTTAAAAAAAATTTTTAAAAAAAAGAAGCAATTCTTCTGCAATTTTAAATTTTCATATTTTTCACATAAAAGGTTTCAACATCTTTTATGATCAATATAGTTTTCTAATTGATAATATTGTGTGAAATTAACATGTTAAAGTTTACCATTACAAAAATAAGTTGTATTAAAAAAAATTATATATTTCAATCTTTCAATGTGTGTGAGTGCTTTTTTAATTTCTTAAAGTGAAATGTACCGATTTTAATATAATAATATATAAGTATATTAATATGGTAGTATATTTTATGATGTAAATTTATTTTATTGCATTAACATAGTATATATTATACACAATATATCCATTCATTATGAGTTTTTTGTTGCATTTATGAAATTTAACCAAATGCCGTATTCTTAATCATAGTTCCATACTCATAAAGGAAATAACATTCAAAACTGATTAAAAATATATCTTTTTTTATCCACATTATTTCCTCTTATTCTCATTTTGTTATTTTCTCTTTTTAGCCATTACAGCAGCTTATCTAATGAATAAAAGAGATGAAAGAGATTTTTCTCTTCTTTCATCTCAGAATTATTAGCCTGTTTCATCTGGTCAGACATGACTATCATGATTAGTTTGGATACATCATGCACTATGGGATCTCTTTCCGAGATTATTAATGAAAAACTTCCCTTTAAGGGTCTCTTTGTAAATATTTAGGTATATATAAGAATCATGTTCATATTACGTTTGTTTCATGTTTTGTCATTATCACTTCTTAACCAAGTTCTACAAATACAATTATACTTTGGAAAAATTAATATTTCGATTAGGGTATCCGACTATTTGCGACAACTTTTTTTTTTTTAACAAAAAATGGTTATGGAGAATTTATTTGGGGGTCTTAGACTTATTTAGTAGAAGAGAAAAATAAATTATTATCACTAAAATGAGAAAAAATTGATAAAAACTTACAAAAGAATGCATAAACGGGGCTCACTCTGTAGAAACATTTTAGGAACAAATTTTGAAATTTTTATTTTTGATGTGTTGTTTTGCTATTCATTTTTGAACTCACCTTCTGGATAAGAGATATTTTAATTTTTTACAAAGACTAGAGGACTTCATCTTAGTTATTATATGAAATTGTTTTTTTTTAAACTGTGATTTTATTCATATAAGGGACTGTAAAATTTGTAATAAAAGAGTGATTGATAAAACTAAAAGTTAAAACACTTCTACTATGGTACATAATATTCTCAAAAAATTTCAGGTAAATGTTTTTAATACGTTTTGAACAATATCTGTCCCCGTTTGAGCATTTTCAAAAAAATACATTTCGAGTAAAACGCATTTTAAAATATTAAATCTTCTTTAAAGTAGTGACATCTACTTTTACTAAAATACTTGTAGTTTTTAAACTCGTGAATGGCAAATATTAAACTTGGTATTTTTAAGGGAAGTGTGGGAAACCTTTCTCTCCATATATGCAGACAATGTTAAATTGGCTGTTTTCGATGTACATTTTCTCAAAATCTGTTGCATGCTCATGCTTGAAATTTTTCATACAATTGAAGTGCACCATTTTCATTATACTGAAATTAGCTTTTAGCTAATGTTAAATTTGTTACTAATTTATGAAATCTTTTATCAAACATTGCGAAGTTTAACCCTTTTTTCACATAAAAAATTTGAAAAAAAATAAATATTTGACTTTTTTACAAAAAAACTCATTTTAGTATATATTAGCCATTATTATAAATATATCATAAGAAATTTGCATACTGGTGAACAGTAGTTTCCAAGAAAAGGTACATCGAACATCAAATTTTACGTTTTGAAATAAATTCATTTTAATGTATACAGTGAGACTTCTATAATCGGCTAGGAAATAACAAAAATAAAATGGCTCAATTTACAATAAAAGATGCATGTTTGGGGTTTATATCAGACGTTCAACGTTTCAGCACAAACGAAGTACTTTGTTTACATTTTTCGCCATTCAAATGGGCGTGGCCCAGTTTCAACGATTATTTAAAAATAGGTTTTAAGGACTTCTAATTACCCTACAGATCAAAGTAAGGTATTTTTAGAAAGGTTAAAATATATACAATTTGAAAATATAAAAATCTCAAATTGTCAAAAAAAAAAAATGTTTTAATTTACATTGTCCTGAGCCTTCTAGGACTTCACTTAATAATTAAACTAGAAGTTATATCTTTCCATTTGGCCTCATTTTGTACAAAGAATTGAACATTTTGGAAGATTTAAGCTGATGGTTGAAGACCATGTAAACTATTCGTGTGTATGTCTTATGCGTAGTAGTTTTGTGTGTGTGTTATTATGTGTTCTGTGTTCGTTAATAATATGTTCTATATAAAATAATAAAGGAAGATGTATCAACCATCAAGCTTTCTGATTCATTTTGGCACGACTACGCAACATCGTACTTAACAAAATACGAATCTTACTTCTCCGAAGCATTATATATATATATATATATATACTAGACGTTGCCTATCTACTTCGCTGGGTATTATATGATGTTGGAATATATATATATATATATATATATATAAATTATTGGTGTCTAAGTCCCAGCATTAAGAATTCAATTGTATTGGAAAATATATTTATACCTTTAACTCTCGCCTCTTAATACAAAAACTTCTAATCTACAATTTCTAAAAATCTCTAAAATTAATGTAGATTGATTTTTTGCACTCTCGTAATCCAATAACGAAGTAAATTTCCGCAAAAAAAAATTTCCCGTGCACCTCTACTCCATAAAATAAATATGCGTGACAAATTTCAAGTCTAAATCTGATAGAGCAAAAATGGAATTTTTATTATCAATAACCCCGTTGAGAGTCTATTTCCAAAAGAACCGTTCGTAACGGATTTCAATAAAACAAAAGTAACACGCAAATCAAATTTTATTATTATAGTCCTAGTACTTCGAAAACGGGATCTTTTTTTTTTATTCCCAACCCCCCCCCCCCGTAAACACCAGCTCCCCTCAGGAGTAGCTTTTCGTAAAATTCATTTTTAATGGATCTCTATTCAACAAAAGAAACATGCTTGAAAAAAATTCAAGTATGCAGGTCTAACATTTCAAAAAACGGGATTTTTTTCTATTTTTTCATGATAGGATCATTCCTGCCAATTTCCAAGACGGCAGGTCTAATAGTCTAATAAAAACGGAAATATTTATAACCTCCTGAAAAGCCCCCCGGGGGGGGTCAATTTTTACGAAAACTTTTTGTAGAGGATCTCGACTCCATGAAAGTAATCTGTTACAAATTTTAAGACTGTATGTCTAATACTTTAAAAATAGAAATAATTAACTATAACTCCACTTATAGCCCCAGCAACTCTACTTGTGATTCAATTTTTCACAAAAACCAATGTTTAGTGAATCTCTAAATAAAAGGAATCTGCTTACCAAATGTCAAGACTGTATGTCTAATAGTTACAAAATAGAAATAATTATTCATAATGGCACTTAATCTCCCGCAACACTATTTGGGGGTATATTTTTATAAAAACTATTTCGTAGGTTATATATCTACTCCATGAAAGGAATCTGCTTACCAAATTTCATGACTGCAATCTAAAAAAGGAGTAATTATTTATAGTATCCCTTATTCCCTCGTAATGCTCCTTGGGTTTCGATTTTCGTAAAATCCATTCTTAGCGGATGTTTACTCTACGAAAGGAATATGCCTACCAAATTTCAAGTCTGTAGGTTTAATAATTTCTGAGATATCGTGATGAGTAAGGGAGTGAGTCGCTTTTCTTTTTTATATGTATAAGAAAATGAATAATCATGTATTAAATTACCATAATACAAAAAAAGAACAAATCAATGAATATAAATACAACTAGCCAGTACGGATCAAAATTAAGGAATAATCAGTAGAATAATAGTAAACTCCTAATCATAGAAACAAAGATTGTATGGTGAAATACAGTTTTATTTTACAGTCAACCTCCTCCGCTTTAATTTCTTAACCTAATTGGCAACAAGAAAATGAAGATCGAGCAAAAATAAAATTCCATTTATAGTACATTCAATAACATGACACTAGAAGAAGTATACTATACTAAAACTAAGTTACCAATGTCAAATATCATGTAACAAACATTAGGGCCAATGATATACACAGTTGAACCTGTTTTTGCGCGACAGATAGGGACCCCATAAAAAAATCGCACAAAAAAATATTCAAAAATTTCATAAATTCTTACTTAAAACAAACTAATTCGTGGAAATACTATAAAAAACTTTTTTTATGCAGTGGATAGGGACCGCATAAAAAAGTCACATTTATGAAATATGCCATTTATTTAGGAAATTTATGTAAAAGTACTTCCATAACAAAATAAATAATTAAATATTACAAATGGAAACATTCTAAAAACATAAAGTTTCTTATTGTATTTACAGATAAGTTTTCAAAATGCACATACATAATTCATTGCTATTCATCGTAATGCAAAGCCATGTAATGAATAAGTTCAAAATCGCTTTCGTCACCTAAAGGTGCAATTTCAATTGATTTAATTTTTGGCAACATAAAGTAAGAAATAAGTTTTTGTGACGAAGGTTGGGTGATCAGTTGCTTGTAAATGTCACGATAACCAGATATACATGATTGAAGCCCTTTTTGGAATTGTATGCTGCTTTCTTAACTGGTATCTATTTTAAGAAAATGCTTTTCCAATTTTTTAAATGTTGCATCTCTGCATATTTTTATACACTCTCAAAGAATCCGGTTCTTCATGTGTGTCCGTCTTCATAATCTGTAAAATTATTGATAATGTCACTGCCATTGAAAGTTTCGTCTTCAACCTGCTGGAGCGTTGAGAGAAAGAAACGGAATGCCCATTGCCGGGAGATTGTTTATAACAAATGAACAGAGCGTCTTGAAGTGTCTACATTTCAGTGGCGTAACGTTCACCCCCGCATCACAGGGGGGGGGGCAAAACTCTAGGGGCCCAAGGCCTGCCTTACGCTAAATACGTATTTACCCAATTTATAAAATCATAAAGGCAAAACCTGACTTTCAGGGTGGGTCCTAACATTCTCCATTACACCACTGGTAAATAGATAGAAAACATTACAGTGGAGCCAAAGCCATTGAGTCCTGTCACGAGGGGGGAGGCAGGACTCTAGGAGCCCAAGCCTTGACTAACGTTAAATACGTATTCACCCAATTTATAAAATATTAAAGGCGAAACCTGACTTTCAGGAGGGAGGGGGTCCTAATATTTTTCGTTACGCCACTAGTAAATAGATAGAAAAATTACAATGGCGCCAAAGCCACTGAAATTCATACACCGCATAAAAAAAATCGCACTTAAAAAACTGCACAAAAATAAAATTGCACAAAACAAATCGCACGAAAAGGAAATCGCACAAAAAAAGACCACACAAAAAAAGACCGCACAAAAACAGGTTCTACTGTATATAATCTTATTTATATGTAAAACTTTTGCTTAGGTATTTACGTTTAAGGTATCCGACTACGTTCGGAACTATGATTTTAAGAAAGCGCATAAATGTATAATTTTCATAATATTTAGTGTTACTTAGATTAGAATACATGTATAAAATTGTTTTATGGGCATTATGACAAAAAAAATCATTTAAATACAATATTTTGTCAAAAAAATTAACTTAGAATAACCTTTCTTCAAAATGTTCTCCATTTGTTAGAAATGTTTCTATTGTATTAATATTTTGCCTGTATATAGCTCAGACCTTTGTACAGAGGCTCAATTAGATTTTTGAAAAATTCACATTATTTGCACAGTTACAACCATTTGAAATAATTATCGGCGTATTTTCATAAAATTTCTCCCTTCTGTTTTCGTAAAACGTGGATAAACCGACTTCCAAGTTATGCATTTCAAAAATTCTAGTTGAACCTCTGTAGAGAGGTCTGAGCTGAATACAGGCAAAATATTAATACAATAGAAACATTTTTTACAAAGGGAGAACATTTTGAAAAAGATTATTCTATGTTAATTGTTTGCCGAAATATTGTTTTTAATTTTTTTGTCATAATGTCTTTAAAATAATTTTATACATGTATTCTAATCCAAGTGACACTAAATATCATAAATATTGTCGATCTATACACTTTTGCAAAATCACGGTTCCGAACGCAGTCGGATACTTTAAAGAAGGTAATACTTTTATATTCACTCATTGTGACATAGATTCTTGCTGAATGAGAGAAACATAACCTATTTAAATTGCATCACAAGAACTTGAAAAGTATAAGCAAAACTTCACAGCAGAAGACTAGAGTTCTACGGAAAACATAACTAATTACATTCAGGAAAGAAAATAAGAACGGTTACTAAGAAAAAAAATTCTTTAATTGAAGCTGAGCTCATTACCATTTGCTCTATAACTGTTACACAACACTACTTAATTCCTTGCGTCTTTTTTAATTAGGTTGTCAGACAATTACTTGACTTCGTTTCAAAGAAACGCACTTAAAGTATTCCTTCAGAAGGACGTCATTCTTTTGTTTTCTGTCTGTGGGGGTTGAAGAATTGCACCTTCCTTTACAAGAACATGATTCTTTTTGCTGCAGATTACCGGAAGTAAAAATTTCTTTTAAATTAACGCATTTCATGTAAAAAAAAAAGAAGTGATAGTAGTGATGGACATCATTAGTTTATCCGATTTCTATGTAAAAAAGTAGGAAGGGGGGAGCCAAACCCGCTGTTTTTCTTCTGTAGAAACACTTTGTTTTGCGCTATTCGATTTCTGTATTTAGCTATTTAGGTTTCAATTATTATATAGGAAATGAGAAATGGTATTGTAAAAAATAATTATTAGTAAGAAATTTGAGATAAAAATTCAAATCTTTGTTGTTTTTAAAGCTACTTTACTTAATCACTATCCAGAAATATATATTTCTTCCGAAGTTTGTTGACCTTTTGAAGGTCATTCATTGTAGGAAAAAGATTTCCTTGAAACAACGAATTTCCCTTGTTCTCTTCTTAAACGACATCATTTGTGTTGTCATATATCCAATCCTTCAAAGGGTTTTAGATTTCAGCGAAAAAGGAAAAAAAAACCCTTTCAGATGAGATCTTGAGAATAGGGTGAATGTTGAAAAAGTTTAAAACCACTTCGCTTTCATTCCTCATCTGCAACTCGAGCTCAATGAAAAATAGGTGAGTGGCGTAACTGTTCTAATGATAATAAGAAAATATGGTTAAGCATTTTGAAACTCAATTTCTTATACTATCTTAAATATGGCATAGATATGTAGTATACATATGGAGGAAATTTAAATGGAATTTGAAAGAATTATTCATTTTCTTTATAAGGCATTTGGCACAATTAAGCACACCTTTAATATGTAGTGTTTTCATTTTTTTTTTGTTTCTTTATTTTCTTTCCAAGTGATTTTATTATACAGAGTGGGACAAATAAATGTGTCCTGGAGAAGTGGATACGATTTTAAGGGAATGTGACGCTCACACTAAGTGATCGAAATTTGGTTCAGATCTTAGAGAGGACTGAGTCAATATAAGTTGATCAGTGGAAATCCTGTCGTGACAACATTAACTGACGTGGAAAATACCTATAGTTGCTTCCAACAGGATGGTGCAACTGCCCATATATCCCTGCCAAACCATGGAACACATTTCCACAATCTTCCTTCCTGACAGATTTTTTAGCAGAGGTCAGTCTGATCAGGGACCTAGCTGATCACTTATGTAAACTTATCAGTCAGTGTGCTATTTTTTTTGTGAGAAACCCCCAAACCTTAGGTATATTTCAACACCTCATAGTCTCCAAGGACTTCAGTAGGACATTTCTCCTGATATTGCAGTGATTCCAGCAATCCGGCTTCGTTCTGCCTTCCGGAACTTTCTGACGAGAGAGCAAAAGTGCCAAAGGATGCATAGTAGTTATTTTCAACATCTGTTATAAGAAGGTTAGAAAATTATCTCCTTTCCTTTCATGTGTCTTTTTGTAACCTGGAACTCTATTCTCCCAGCCGCTTTTATTGCCTCACACTGCATAACCATAACGAAGTACTATACTGTTCGAATTAATTGGGACAAACATGTTTTTCTTGTTTGAGTTAGTATATGATTGCTAGTGATATCCTAAACCCCATCAAATCCGTTATATCTGCCTTTAGGCAGTGTGACAGAGCGACTTTCACTATAATTTATTCATTTTAATGTACCAGGAGCTCAGTTGTCAGCCTTTCAATGAGGCACCTGGTAATTTCAATTTTGCGTTCTGTATATGACGTGTTGCTTCTACTTGTTCATAGATGCATATTACTCCGAGGAACCATGGCAGTTGGTGTGAGCAAATTAAATATCTGGAATTCTATTGGTAATTAACAGTTGTTAGCTTAACAGTTACCGGTTGATATCAAACCACATGTTGTTGGATGCTAATATATAAGTCGACTTTAAACTTTCTCTGAATTTCTCTCCTAACAAGATATCAAGCACTAACTTTAAAAGCTGTTTGAGTAATTTTATACTTATTTTCCAGGTCTGCCTGTGACTGCAGTGTCGGTGACGAAGAAAATGTTAAACATGTGCTCCTTTCAAGTTCTAAGTATTTCAGTGAAAGAATGATCATAAGATTTTCATCAAACTTTTTACAACAGAAAGGCCTTTAAGAATTTTTGTACATTTATTGTAAATAGCTGTAATCTATTTAAATAGCTATTTCAGCATTTATTGTAAATAGCTACACCTGATCTCAATGATTATAATATTTCATTCTTATGGCTAACATAGACTGTTCATTTTAATACAATATTCACAAAACTAGAGTTAAAATCCCCTTATGCTTGAGCGGAATCAATCCAGTAGTTTGCATTAATTAACACAGAACATCTTTTCCTAAACTGGTGATATAGTACTATCCAATCTTCAAAATAAATAAAATACAAATTCTATCACTTCTACAGGTTGCATTTTAAAATTATGACGAAAAATATGATTGTGCCTTCAGTATACTAATGACAACTATATACAAAAAATATTTCCATCCAACTATCTATAAAAATAAATATTATTATTTGAATCTTATCTCAACTATTTTATTTAAAAAGCCTTGAATCTCTTCAAACTCCATCTTATATATATGCAAAATTAAGAAATAAATATCAGATATAAATCTTTTCGCATACTTTAAATTCATTTCTTTCTTTGAAGCATATCTATTTTCTTAAGATATTCTTGGCAGATATCTTTCGTAATCCCTCTTAAAATGCAAATAGATGCAGGAATAATCAACAGGTAAATAGCAAATATATTCATTTGCACATATGCAATTTAATCAGATTAAATGAACACTGGATACTAATTCTATTCATATTTCACATTTCGTATCAAAATCTAGCTCATTTTATATTTATTTAAATCAATTATTTAAATGACTCTACATAAAAATTCTCACATTCAGAGTGTTAAAATTAATTTAAAAATTGTTTGATTTGCTTATTTTGATTTTTAAGTTTAATTTACTGAGGTGAACTAATTTACAATGTTTCAATAAATTTAAGCTTTAAAGCCATGTTTTGTTCATTTTATATAGATAGTCATATCAAGGAAACAAATATAAGAAGATACATCTTATAAATATTGTCATAACAGATCATAAGAAATGTTTCTGGAAAGACTTAAAAAATCGTAATTCAGAAAATTTTAAAAAATTGTAATTCAGAAAATTTTAAAAAATTGTAATTCAGAGAATTTTAAAAAATAATTGCCTAAAAACCCTTACTTTGATTAAAAGTCTTATTTGACCGTTTTTAAGAAATTATGTTTTAAATTTCTGAAAAAAATTGTTTGAAACGCTTTTTATCTTAATAGAGTAAACTAGTTTTGTAAACAATGCAAGGGAGTGGAATCAATAAGATTTTTTCAATACAGTAACTCATCATTTCCCCATTAGTTAATTACAACGCAATAACGCTTAATTTAGAGTAAAATCCAAATCTTTTACATTAGTTTATTCGACAATTATTTGATATATTATAAAGAAAATGCATACGTTTTTTCTTTTGGGCAGATTTCATTATTTTTTCATTGTTGGTTTGAAATCCGATATAATGCTGCTCCGATATAGTGAGTTACTGCAACAGTAAGGTAAATTATGAAAATTTTATACCAAGGTAATAAAAAATGTATTAAATGCGGTGTAGACAAATAGGAGACCTTTAATAATTTTTCAATATCCATCGCAGCAGTATAAAACATTTTCCTCTTGGTAGTTGAAAAGGGTCTAAGCTATGATATTCATGTACTGATAGTTAGGATTAACAACTTAAAAATAAGCCTTTTTTTCTATAATGTTTTCTTACATGAATGGATTCCTTCATTTTAATTTTCATTAAAAATAAGCTATATCATTTTATCCAACAGAAACGAAGTATTAGAGAATATTACTTTTTCTTATAACTTTTACTTTTAATTTTTACTTCTAAGTCAGAAATTCTAATTTCGTCTTTGTAAAGCAATCTATAAATTATATTCTAAAAAAAAAAAACTTCTAGAGAAACATATACTGGGCATTTTGATTGTAAACTGCAAGCCTATATGAAATATTTAATAAAAAAAACCCACTCCCACAAAAAATCAAGCACACACTAATGTATGTATTCCATAAGTTTATTCAAATACTTCATAATTCATTGACCTCAAAAGTAATCAAAAAATTATTATCCCGCGTTCCTTCGGATTCACAGGTTCAACTTTACTCCCTATTTTTTGAAGCCTAAGTTTAAAATTGCTTTTCAAGTAATTTTCTGGAACTCTTTCCCATAAAAACCGGGACGTATATCTAAAAAAAAGAATGAAGTTTGCAAAAATGTAGGAACTTTTTTTACTGGTGGTGACAAGAAAGGAAAAGAAACCTTGATACGTCGGATACTTCAGAGAATATTGGATCAAAAATTAGATGTCTGCTTTTGAAGTGTGTTACATTGATATTTCTTTTTTATAGAAGATTTCTGAAGCGACAGAATCAAATTAAAGTTTGTTCTCAGATAAAATACTGCTGAATTCGGATGCTAGAAATTCTCATAGGAAATAAGGGAAGAAAATATTATCAATGAATATTTTTTTGTATTTATATGTAACTTATTTCTCTCTGCACAAAAATATAGAGATAGATAGCGTAAGTTTTTACATACCAATATTTTGTTAAGAAAAACTATGTGTTAGGAAGTTTATCTTGCTTTTAGTGAATATTGAGTTACAGATCCGTGCAAAAATATGCTTTTTATATTCCTCTTTATGTATTTATTTTTTGTTCTGAATTAATATTTGTTATTCAAAATCGTCTTCATCTAATCTACTAATATTTATGCATTAATAAAAATATTTATAATTACATTATATAATCTTAATTTCAAAATCTTTGCTACAGTCACTTATAATTTTTTAAGGTGATAATGGAAATAGGAATTTCAAAAAAAAAAAAAAAAATATTTTTACTATTTCGCACTAGCCTATACAATTTTAATAATATAAGGATTTCTTGGTAACGTACTATTTCCCTATTTCAGTTACAGTAAAATCTAAACAGAAAAATTTTGTGCATGTAAAAATTATCTTAAAATTTTAATTTTTTGCAAGTACCTGTATTCTATGTTATCTGATATTTTTCTAAGAGCTAACTTCTAAGTCTAAGGAATAAATTGAAGCTTTGATTGAAAGGGGATCACTTATTAAACCGCATATGAGCATATTCTTAATTTTTGATAAGTTATATTTTTGCTTCAATCCTTAGATTTACAACTTACGACTTTGTTTAATCCCTTACGCACCATGTAATTACTAGAGGATAAATGCAATGTACTGGGCAAAACCCCATTATAACCTCCTATGGATACATGGCTCACTTAGGTGTACAACCAGTGTAACCAGCATAGAAAATTTTATAAGGTAGATTTTATTTTAATGGGATTGCATAGAGTTACAAAATGCCTCGATTACAAAAATTTGAAAAATTAGGAAAATTACAATTAAAAGTACAAATTTTTTTTAAATTTCTCGAAATGTTCCTAAGAGTAAAAAGCTTTTCCACATGCGTTGTATAAGTGTATTGTCTCATTTTTGTTCCATTTCTTTATCTTCTTATCACAAATACATAAATTCGTGTCAGAATCACGGCCAAATTCATCGGTTTTGGACAGATATTCTCATTCAGTGTTTCACTATAATTAAAACCTAACGACGATGCCATTTTTGGCAGGAAAATGTAAAACCAACAACAAAAATAGTTATACAAACTTTGGGAAGTGAAACGAAACATGAACGAACGTGCACCTTATTAAGCGTCAAAAGGAAAAATGAAATGTGCTTCGTAACATCAAGGTCAGTACTACTAATGTGACAAATATTTTTACAAGGAGTACGAACATTTTAAGAACAAATTACAATGTAAATATACCAAACATTTTATTAATTCAAACAAAAATACATTAATTGCGCTTCCATCCCTTTTAATTATTCACTTAAACGAGTATTTTTTCATTGAATGAATTTTTGTCAATATATCATTTTCTAATACATCGGTAATTTCGAAGCAAGAAATATCCTTCATATTGAACTCTACAGTAAGTGATACAGCAAAAGAAACAACATTCAATCTTGATTTCTCTCACACATGTCCAAAAATCATTACCAATTAAACTCGTTTCAATTGCTATATTAGTTCCAGAGAAGCACAACGTTAATTCAACCAGAACAACTGAGTTTTCATATGGAATGAGTTTATTTCTGAAATGGTTAAAAATTTACACCCATCTTTTATCAATTTCAACAGGCTAATTTTCCCATTGCTCTAATTTATCAGAATTAAAATATATATACTTTTAGTCTTCAAATTTCTTCAAATAGACAATTGTCATCGATTTTAATAGCAGGCATTTCTTTAGATAAAAACACGATTTTCTATATCCGCCCATTTTACCTGCGATGAAGTCCAAAAACAGCACTGAAAAGTTTTATTTTCTGTGATATTTGTTTCAAACCATTCTTCGAGAGAGACATATTGGAAACATGTTTGGTAAAAATTCAGCACTTCTTCGGTACATTTATTCGTTATGCCCGAATTTGATTCTTCTAAATTTGACTATTTTCTTTTTATTACTAAAGGAATAAATTTTTCTTCATATTGTGGTTTTTTATTGAAGCATACAAAATAACTTTTGTAGTTAAAGTATGTTCACCATCTTTCTTTTGAATCGTTTTGTGGAACATAGATGCTTAATTATGTGCAAAAGGCATTATTATCCCTTATAATTTATACTGTACCGGCACATGATGCGTAACAGTTCGGCCTGGCATCTCGGAATGTAGAGATAAACAGATTAGTTTACAATATTGAAAAAGTGGACATTTTTCAAGGAAGGATAGAACCCCTAAGAATGGAGGGCTGTCCTCCCTAAAGGAGGACGATTTGTCACCTTAGCATTACCAGAAATCAGGGATTTCTGGGGATACTAGAAAGCGCAGTCTGGTACGCAAGGTGCTTAAAGGAAAAATTGTAAACTTTATAAAAAAATGAAAACTTAGGCAATTTATCTGGTTTAATTTATTTTTACATCTAACATTGCTTTAAATAGATAACAAACACCAATGATCACATTCATTATACGTGAACATGGATTTCTTAATAGTTCATTGGATGCTAATATTTGGTCAAATTAATAAATATATCACATTGCTTTCCATAAAAATAGATTGCTTTGAAAAACGTCAATATTGGCCAATAATTATTGAATGAGATGTCTTTTTCTTAAAAAGTTTAAAACCCGGGAATCATATCGTAAGAAATTTTAAGAGTAACAGATTGCGTTTAGAGAGTCATTTCAATTTTAAAATAAATTCTGACTTTATGCAAAATTATATAAAACAAACATTACTGTTTTAATTTTTTATTATTTTAAACATTTAAATATTTTTTAAATAAAAATACAAGAAACTGGCATTAATACTAAAAGTTTAAATACAAATATAAATACGCTTCTCGGACCAGATAAAAGAAGAACCAGAGATTTACAGATTTATTTGGAAGACAACATGTTGTACAACAGTGCTTCTCAAACTTTCAATATTGGTGACCCCATTTTAAGTTATAATTTTCATCGCACCTCCCTTCATACAAGAAAATTGTATTGAATTCTATAATAGTATACTTTTATATATAAAACTACAATACGACATTAATTATAAACCTTACAAATTTAATACAATGTAAGTATTAAATTTTGTATATAATATTATACCGTATGGCAAGCCCATAGAGTCAATGGTCATTATTAAACTTGTTCTTGTCATAGTATTGTTAAATTATTTATCAAACATATTGTGCAGTACTGATACATTTATTAGTTAGTTATATTAATGTAAATAAGTATTTATTCTTATTATGTCAGAATTAACTTTATTTTGCTTCCTTTGAGTAAATTAATAACTTTTTTTAAAATAATCTTTTGTTATCAGATTTTTGATATGTTCGCAGCCCCCGCCGAGGGTTTTCACAACGCCTAGGGGGGCGTGACCCACAGTTTGAGAAACGCTGTTGTACAAAGAGTAAACGATTAAAATAACAGCCTCTTGTGACGTTTGGATGATGACAAAATCAGTAGTAAGTGCAACCGTAGTTGTCGGCTATAACTACTGAAACACGGCATAGAATAAAAGAAGCTTTGGATGTATCCTTGTAGTACATTAGTCCATGTGGCTACGGCATATTACCAAAGTTGATCTAGTGTAGCGGCGGGTAGTATATTCCGGGCCAGTCGTTCTGGAAGCATGGACCACAAGTTTTTGATTGAACGTTTGAACAAACAGGACAAGGAAGCAATTTAACGGGTAAACAAGAGCTCATAAACTTTGCATGAAACTTGCGATCACGCATTATTCTGTTGTAATATGGCTGACGGCAAGCGTTGAATGAATGGGAGAACCACCGGCTGAAAACTTCAGAGATGAAGAAATATAGCGCTCGCTGTTTAATGTACCAGCAATGCATACTAAAGGGGCGTGGCAGTGAAATTCAATACCACCCCAAAACATGATACCGGGAGCAGTACCAGTGTAGTGATGCATAATGCAACAGTTCAGTAACCTCTCCCACGATGTCTCCAAACTCGAACCCAACCATGGTGATGTTGCAGACAGAAGCGGGATTTGTCAGCTAGCACAATGTCGTTCCATATCGTTGTCCTGGTTCACCTTTCACGGCACCGTTAGAGGTGCATTTCTTATGATTTACAGTCAAAGAAAACGATGCAATGCACGCCTAGAGGATGTTCCACTCTTCTGAAAAGCGCGTCAAATGGCACAAAGAGACACTTAATGATGCGTAGCTGACTGAATCTCTTGTGCAATGGTTCGTAATGTGGCTGAGGATACATCACTGCCTTGCGCAGTATTCGCTTTTTATCACGGGCAGAGGCGCAATGAAGTTGGTGCGATCGCCCTTATGTCCGTCATTTCCTCCTCCATCCAGGCGATGTTTAATCTGCATTACATTTGCTTGATTTCGTTCAAAACGTTGACCGATAGAAGAGTCAATGGACGCTTGTGGACATTCCACTCGGCTGTAAACAGCATCGAATGGTACGAGAGGATATCGAATGATGCGTAAGAGACTGAATCTGTTGTGTTATCGTTCGTGTTGTAGCTGAGCGATAAATCACTGTCATGCGCCCAATCCGCTTATCTTCACGAGGAGGCAGTGATCGTCTACATCTGTCAGTCGTTTAGGCCTGCATCCAAGGGTGACATATCCGCATCACAGTTGTATTGTTTCGTCAAACACATCAGCCGATTTCTCTGAAGGAAAATCCGCAATCCCTATAGACTACTATTCTTTCTCGGTCGAATTCAGAAACTTGGTCAAAAGACGCTCGATGTCTTCCACGAAGTATAAGTAAACAGTTTACGCAAAAAAAAAGGAAAAGCAATTGCTGTATTTCAAATCGTCAATTTGTTGTGTCACCTTATATAGTGCTTGCCGGCGGCGTTACAGTTGCCCGTGATGTGCGTCTACGTTATAATGTTGATGTTTTGTATATCTCATTGCCATCAATGCATGATATAAATTTGACATTGTCTGCATGCTTCCTTCAGGGTGTTGCATTTTGTGTGGCTGCCAGTGTACTTCAAAAAAGTAGTTTTGGATGAGTAAAAAAAAAGCAATTATTTACAATGTATTTTGAAAATTTTTCAAGATACTTCAACATAGGTAGTGAGATTATTTTCTTCAACTTGACTACCTTCATTTAAAGTATTTGTGAATTTGTGTGCAGGGTTACAAAAAAGACTTTCAGAGAGTAGATATGAACATCTCTATAATGACTTATTTTATTAACACGCTTTTATAAGTTTCCCTTGTATGTAACGGACGAACTCGATTTTTACCCACTTTAAAAAGTCGGATTAATTCGAAATTTTGCACACTTGTCAAGGACTGTTGGCAATACAATAACTTCATAATTTTGTTTCATTGTTCTGATCAGGATAGTCAGGAATAAGGATTTTAATATTTGGCGACAAATTTATTATACCGTTTCTAGATTTGGCGACTAATTTTATATTCAATTTCCAGATTTGGTGACTAATTCCAGATCCCATTTTCAGATTTATGAATAAAAGATTGTTACGACCCTCTAATAGCGAAAACGTTTGCGTCAGCCATTTCTTACCTTAATATAAACAATTTTCAAGTTTTTCTGAAAATGGAAATAAAAAATTTAAAAAAAGACTCGTGCAAGTCAAAGAAAAGACATTTATGTTTTAATCCAGCGTTTCTGAAACTGTGAGGGGGATGAGCATAGTGAAAAGTTCAAAGTAAAAGATATAAAATAATTATTAATTTACCGAAAGGAAGAAAAACAAAATACATTATGACATGATAAAAAATAAAATACATATCCACACTGATATATGATACTTATAAATGTGTAAGTGTGGCATTTAATAATTCATTTATTAATACTAAATTAAAAGCAAATTTAGTAATTACTAGTGAGTTCCATGGGCTTGTCATATACAAAATATAACACATGTATTGATAATATGTGCAGTTTATAATACTAAAGTCGCAGTGTAGCTTTAGCGTCAAAGTACCTTATTATTGCATTCAATACATTGTTATTATATGAAGGGGGCGGGATGAAAATTATGACTGAAAATTGAGTCGCAAATATGGAAAGTTTCAGAAGCACTGTTCTAACCTCTAAACTCAAACATAGTGTATTTTTCTAAATTCTCTTGTCGGATCTGAGAAATAAAACATCATTTATTGCTTCATTTTACCAATAGAGGTGAGAATTGATTCATAGGTCACCGGATTAAAAACAAAAAATAATTTCTCACGAACTCTTCGATTCAAAAAGTGTACTTTGTATCTAATACTGATGTAAGTTTCAGAGAGAATATTGAGCTCATTTTAGTGAAAAATATCATTGACTTAACACCTTCTTTCGCATGAAATATTTGAAATTTAGCTCTTACAGATTTCCTTCATTTGGCAGATCCTACATTTTGCAAACCAGGACGTATTAACGCACTGGTAGTATGCCAATGAGTTTTCCAGATTCTAAAAAATGACGCATTTAAGAGTAATTCATCAATCAATAAATAATAGTTTAAAAAACTAAAAATGCATGGTTTTATTGTAGAATGAACAAAAAAAATGAAAAATAAATTATAGTTTAACAAATATAAAAAGCACTCTTTTATGTTTAAT